>JAQFYM010000782.1:0-49460 GCA_034694785.1 Agrenia bidenticulata | reverse complement strand
CCGGTTTCGCAGGCGATGGTAGGGGCGTTGGAGCAGCATCCACACGGGCTTCTCCAGGCCTACGCCCTTTCATCCGGGTCGAAGGACCAATGTTACGGGCGCTTCGATTCGCCAATTTTGTAGATTCCGTAGCCCTTTTCAAGAACTAAATGTTAGATGACTAATCACCTTCGGCTGAATAATTTTACTATCGTGGTTAACAAATTTAACTAAGTGATTTATTCAAACAATGAAAACTCCTTCTTAATTCCTAACGGACACGTCAGTACACGAGCAGGTCTAAAAGGGTAATAATAATTCTCGGTATTCTCGGTAATAATAGCACCATGCACAGACGCGTCTTCCAAATCCCTCTACTCTCACATTCAATCCGCGATCATTTAAATTCACATAACTTAATGACCATTCTCACATAACCCAATAATAATCAATATCAATACATCATAGAATTCCTAACAAATATTACATCAATCTAGGGTGTGTCGGTAACAATGTGGATGTGAAAGATTGGAAGTGGCAGTTGCAGAAGAGCATGGATGATGGTTGTTGGTGTATGTAATATGCCATGCCATTTCATTCCAAGCATTACCAGCATTACATTGTAGTGAGGGGAGGGTGGAATCAGGAAGAGGTTTGATAAGAGAGCAAGGCGATGGGAGATGTAGTAAAATGATGGACTGAGAAGGTCCCAGGAATGGAGAAAGTTTAGGCAATCCACAAAGAAATAGGATGTAAGGCGACTTTTATGTCGGCAACAAATCACATCTTGAAATGGGAAATGGAATTATATAATTTGGCCCTTTATGTTAGGAAGAGTATGGGTTCGAGAGTATTATTTGCCATATCATATTCTATCATTTTCCTTCTTCTACCAGGCACCAAGCCAACCCAACGAAGCCCTTCTCCACACAATTCATGGATCATAATGGAGCCACATCAGTCTACTATAGCTTAAGACCAAATGCAAACATTTCTCTCGTCTCTTTCACCAAATACCCTCCGGTTACGACCTCTGTCCACTTAAATGTCTCCCGTCCTCCTCCCAACATACCACACCCGCCAAATATGCCCCCTTATCAACCACTGTCCACTAAACTCCCAGTCCACTCATCCACCCAGGTCATCCAAGCCCTCATATCACATCACTTCTTTAGCTGATAAAACAAAACGGGTCCACAAAGGGTTGATCAATGAAAAAATTATCTACTTGTACTTGTGATAATCATGTAGGGAGGCTGAAGAGGGATATAGCCCATCAGGAAGAGATGGAATTCGATGAGATCAATGAATTCTCTACCCTCAACTGCATGAGGGGCAAAAAAATCGTCAGAAATTCAAAATGACATCGGGACACGATCTCATCTTCACGTAAAAGCCACCTTTTTATTTTCTCCGTTATCCACAAAGCCCGTGGAGGAATTGCAAGAGTTTCCTTAAACAGTTTCACTCAAACACTTCCATCTTATTTCCGCTCACTCACTTTTCCCTTTCATCCTTAACCGAGAGGATAGACAGTCCCTTGTACCTACGGGATCCCTCACATCCGACGAATTGGTTTCCATCAACCCATAAAAATTCTCTCTCATGTCAAATCATTCCTGTCTCTTGGACAAATCTCACCCCTTCTCCATCTAATATTGTCATCAGTTCGCGTTTTTATAGATCCACCTCCTTGTCCTTTATCTCATAGTAGTTCCATCATTGAATTCATGTCTTTTTACGCTTCTCAACAGCCAAAAAAACCTTTAGTCAAAAGATTTAGGTCCAAAAGTTCTACTTTTTCACACGGACGTAATACTATCTACATCTAGAATTGATATTTCTTGAATATTTTTTATATGACCTCTGGATTTCTATATTTAAATATTGTGAGAATATTTTGTAGGAAAATTCATTAGATTAAATATGAAGGATGGATAAGGGAGAGAGAAAAAAACGGGTGTAGATATAAATGAATTAACCTCCCTTGTAATGTATCTGTTAGATGAAGAGTGAGGAGCGATGAAGTTGTTAAATGGAGAGACATCCCAGAGAACCACGACGTCCGTTTATGTCCAATCATTCTTCCGTGACGTGAACTTGTGACCCAATGAAGACTAATGGGCCACATGTACCCTGTAGTTAACAGCTTTGAAATGATTATTTTTCTACGGATAGTGTACATTTGGCCTCCATTCAACCTCATCAATTCAGTCTCTTTAGTTGCCTTTTCGTTTTGTTCTCAGTGTGTTGATTTAGCTTTACTTACAGATGATAATGACGTCCGTGGAGTTCCATTGTAGTGCGGTGCGGATATAAGGGGACGTGTAAAAATATATCCCTCTTATTTGTGTACTGTAGAAATTGATCCGTTTCCCTACCGTTGATTCATTCACTCAAGGGGACTTTATGTATGTGCTTGGGGTGCAGCACTTAATTCTATATGATTTAATTTAATTATAGGCCATCCCGATTGAATTTATAAGTTTACAGGGATTGATGTTATTAAGTTTTGTCACTTTTCTAATTCGTTTAACAGAAAGCACTTAATTTGTTAGTTTTATGTCATTTACGATTATATGGTTTTTAGGATGAATTCATTTTTGAACCTTCGTCTTTCTTTCTTTTTTGTATTAAAGTAGTAACTTTTCTGATACTCATGAGATGAGGTCTAAGGAAGACTTTTGAAACCTTTAAATTACTAAATTTTGTGCTTAAAATTGGTGATTGGATATTTTCTCACAATTTGAATATTGCGAGAGGCTGCTACTCAATATGCAGAAATAATTTTAAACCCTATTGATGGAAAAATGCTATTTACTTTATTACATGATTTTAAACTCGATATGGTCGAGGCTGGATTAATTTTTGAATAGAGTATGTAAATTGTTAATTTTTGAAAGATAATGAAATAGATAACATTCAGAGGCTTATTAATCCAGATGATATATTGGGTTTTAAAGAACTGATGTAAATTGCACTTTCAATCTATATACAACTGTAGCTTGTTGGGATGGGTTTGGTGTTTTAGTAAAAACATGAGATGCATACGGCGATAAGGGTTGAAATTGTGGCGGAGGACGTTGCCCAATAAAATTAGGAGAGTGACTCTGCGGTTAATGTATTTTATTTGGACGGCTGTCGTTGTAATCGCTTGGATTCAATGATTGACTCCGGCTTGAATACGAATGCAATCAGTTCAAAGAGAACATTCGGGTTGAGAAAATATGTAAAAGCCCGTTCGGTTGGGATAATGAACCGAGACGCTGTGTATTTATGTTCCACAAGCTCCGCCCACTAAATATCATTATAATTTATGAACTTTGTAAGCCACGTGTGAAACAAGTTATACTACACACTGGCTGTAGTTAACATACTGGTAAATGACCTGATTACATTTACATTACAGATCGAGGGAAACAGATTTGGATCTGTCTAGATAGTTGTAACAATTTAGTTATGGGGGAGAGGTGGATTCTATTTTATTTTGTGGAAATACTATCACAATTATTTAATTGACCTAAGACTACTAAGATGAGTTCATTTAACTGATGTTGTTTTATTTGATTTCATAGTTTTCCATCGATCCGGAATCTAAGACCTGGAAACTAGTAATGCACTACAATTTAAATTCTTGGAAGGGAGCTGTACTGTTTCTCTTTGAAAGCTGTGTTTACTAGTATTATTGTAGTATGTATAGTAGCAGCATTAAAAATCGATGAATTATTGTACAACTTTATAATTCTGATTTATTAGATGCAAACTTACACAAAAGATCTCTTGTTGAGAGAGGAGAAAAGAGCTGAATAAATTTGAAAGGACAAAAACGGGGTTAGAGAATAGACCGATATTGTGTAAATACTGAACCTAAAGAGTTAATCATAAATTCATGAAAGATTTATTTTTATAAATTAATGTATTATCGAAAACTACCGATTGAACTTCATTCCATACATTACATTAGAAGGTTTGAAATTTTTCTTATCATGATATTATACCTTTATAAACCTTTATAAAATTGGTTTCAAGATTCATTTCCAGCTTAGATCTAGATATGCACTCTGTAAGGTAAGGCCTCAGGGATTTGATAAAGGCAGAAGAAGGCTCAGTCCAATCACGTTAGTAATTGACGAAGAAGAATTTAAGGGAAATGTAATCGAACATAAGACAACTAAGACAAGTAGTTTTATGATGAAAACATCAACTAAAGTGGAACAGGTCTTTTGTATAGAACTCGTATACAAGCAGAGAGAGAGAGAGAGAAGGTAAGTGGTGGAAAAGTAGATTGTAGTAAATCAGTGATAAAATTAAGCATAAAGCTTTTATAAATAAATGGTGGGTAGGAGCGGAAGAGGATGAGAGCTCGTTTTCATCAGAAGCAAACAACCCAAATGTTCTCTAGGGGTTGTAATCCAATTTGGCTTTTCAATTCAATCACAGAGTATCAAAGGAGAAATGGTATTAGAGCTTTAATAGAAAACCGAAGAGAGCAAAACCTCAGGACGGAGTTATACATTATTAGGCATAAAGGGACCGCTTTGAGCTATATAGATTATGAGATTGAACCTGGAGACACGATTCAAGTAAGGAAGGACCAATGCCCCTCACACAGACTATGGATACCGTGGGATAACAATTGTGTAATGTGGAAAGGAGGCTTCTATTCTTTAGAATGAAGGAGCTGCATCAAAAGGAGGGAAACGTGAGTGAAAAGTTTCCTTGGATTCGGCAGTTAGTTAGTATATGGTAACTACATTCTCCATTGTTTCTAAATGGATAGTGGAAAAAGAGATGGTCCTCCTAGATTGTGTATAGATACTCTAAATGTTCTTTTACAGCCATCGAATGAATTGGAGTGGAGACAAGAGGGAAAAACATAAAGCATTTGATGCCAACTGTCTGATATTATGTAGAGATACCTTCCGAGTAGATACATGGAGATACGGGACTTGGAATCGTAACTAAAGGGTTGAGGGGATAAATCCCTCCGGCTTTTTCTGACTTCTATTTGTTTTCCATATTAATTTCAACGAGACCCCATCATTCCATAAACTAGCATCATCATCCTTCTAATAGAGATTAATGGATGATTTGCCTCCGTTAGTACGACACCCCACTCACTCTCCGTGTAACCAATCCATGTCGAGAGTGTCTCTTCCAAATTGAAGCAAAATATTATGCAGATTACAATCCCAGCTAGCTCTCTCTCTCTCTCTTGATCTCTCACACTCTACAGAGTAGGAGAGAGGGAGATGATTTCTATAATTTGATATAAATCTCTACTTGTAAAATCAAAGAGGTGGTGGTAGTTGGTAGTGGTGGTGCTATAACAACATCCAGCTCATTCAGTATCACAGATTCCAATAGCTTTTTCCAAGCCGACCAATTCCACTAATAGCTCACTCCACTCCTTCCTATTAACTAGTGTACACGTCCGGATTCAATATTAGAAAAGGCTGAGTTAGGGCTCTGGATAGATATTTCATTTTTCCTTCCTAATAGCAAACTCTACTTAATGCTGATCGAACAAAAATATTAAATCAGACGGGATGCAAAGTGCCAAAAACCAACCACTCCTTGGTAATATTACCAACTGTGTTCCTTTTTCCGCTTCATGGAACCTTTGCCAAACAAGTTTAGGGAGAGTATTTATCAACTCTTCGCTTACATTTCAGATATTAATTTATTATCATCCATATAACTCTCCATTTAATTTCTCTCTATTCATCTTCAATCATTTCAACCCTTTCTTCATCTATTTTAAGTAATTTCGATTCCAAATTCCTCTCAAGAGGTTCGGCCATTCATTGCTCAATTATTACAAAAAAGATGCACGCAGAAAAATTTGAGCAATTTGTTTTGAATCAAGGTGTTTCTATTAAATTATTTGCATTCAAAAACTACATTGCTGTCTTGTAAAAAAGGAATGCCAGTGCACTTAAAAATTGTCAAACGAATAATTATCTTACTCTGGCGACCGTAATTAAGTCCGCTACAAGTATGAAAACAAACCTTGTGTATATGATTAGGGTTTATTTGCTATTTAAAAATAACAATAATGACATATTTATTTTTTAACTTTTAACTCAACAAAAAAACATTTAAATCTCTGTCATCTGTTGAAAATAAAATGTTTACAAAACCATTCAAAGAATGACCAAAGGCTTAGAATTGGAAATCCATAATGAATAAAATATAATGACAACCTCGCTCAATGCCGAGTGAATCAAAGGCTGTCAATTTAGTGTCAGAAACATCATCCCAGAGTAAATACTCAGCAATCCTCCCCATAGAAAAGATGTCTAACAAGGTACATAAAAAGCTATAATTTACAGAGCCACACGTACCAGGTCCCTTCAATACCGTAATTACACTGCAATTACCCAAAGCAAAGACATGCCATCAGAGATAAAACAGTTGGAAAGAAACTTTATTCATTAAGAACGATCCACAAGGGCACATGCAGATGAAACGAGCTAATCATGAACACTTGCAACACTACGACAAGCTAATTAAGTAGAGTCGAACAAACAAACTAAACACCCATCCCCAATTCCACACGGACAGAAGAGGGAAGACGGTAATTAAGTTCTCTGGGACTCGACTCGGAGCCTCCATTAGGAAATTGAAGATTCTGACTCTCGAGTAATTTTTGAATCATTAGGAGCAATAATATGAAATAAGGCACAACGGCTTCTTCTCACCACTTGTTTCATCATTGAGACTCGTGAAGGCAGCCTTGGGAGAGGAGATGAAGCATGGAGCAGTGAATAGGTGCAATTAAATGGTATAGAATGGGAATAAGTAAATAGGGAAAAGAGCGAGGAACGGGTTAAGTGATAAATGATGAGATGGATAAAAGGGAATATGCAGGGAGGAGATGATTAGGACGGAGAAAGCGGAAGAGAGTAGGTGAAAGGTAATGGGGAGAAATGAAAGAGGCGCATAATCGAGACGGACTATTCCCCCGTCCTATGTGGCAAGCTGGATTTGGAAGATTTCACCGAATTCGGCTAAATTGATTCCACTCGGGACTTGGCCCCGGATTTCGGGGAAGCGGGATGTTTCAGGCCCTCTTGAGCCAATGAGATGTTGGAAGACCTCCCTCGAAAGAGCGTGGACGAATCAGGGGCTCAAGGTGGAGTGGCTAGAATCTACAATAGCTGTCCATCAAAACAGTTATCCCTAAAAAATCCATGCATACGGTGGTATAAGGAAAAGGTCTTGTTCATAAGTGGGCAGGATGGAGAGGTGGCCTAAGGATATGTTCCATCTAATGATGATATTACTCGCCAAAGGTAAAGGGTACAGGTTTGAGGTACAGGGATGCCTAGCTATCTGGGGAAGAAGAAACCGTTGCGAGAGGAGGAAAGCGATTGTATGAAATCCATAGAGTCTTGTTTTTACAATACTAAGTTCCTAACTGGGAATCGGTTTATAATGCTCAACCTTTTTGAGGATAGGAAATGGGAAGCCACCCAAGAACTTGGGAGGATACGGATGGACATGGACGGGTGTCCCTTATGGATTGTCACCTCTGCCTGCACCCGTCCAACAATCCT
The DNA here is from genome assembly GCA_034694785.1 of Agrenia bidenticulata. Classification (NCBI taxonomy): domain Eukaryota; kingdom Metazoa; phylum Arthropoda; class Collembola; order Entomobryomorpha; family Isotomidae; genus Agrenia; species Agrenia bidenticulata. The sequence continues at coordinate 41,919 of JAQFYM010000782.1, read as the reverse complement.
TGGAGTGACACACTACTACAGATACACTCTGTGTCTCTACCACTTACCCTATGAGGATACTGATCCCGATGATACCAGAGACCACTACTACCACAGACTCCTAGGGTTACATTCGGAGACACAATCAAGCATTGGATTATTAGAGGGACTGACTTAGAGTTGTGAACTCCCGCACAATCATTTTAGTAGAAAGAGGGATTGGAGAGCGAAAAGTGTGATACTCGTAATTCAGCCTCCAGTGTGCCCTGAGCTCTGAACTAGCTCCTTGATTTAGGATACTCTATTCCATTTCTAGACTATTATTTCACAACACAGGCTTACACTTCCGTCTTATTACCACATCATCCCATCCCTTCACTTCTCATTAGAATCCGGCCGGGAAGACGGAGAGGAACTCGTGTTTTCTCTTTCAGGACATGAGATCACTTGACGTGATCTTTTTGATCTCTTGAGGAAAAAAAACACTTCCCAAGATCCCAAATCGAGTGACAGTCCTTTGGCTCTTGGAGACTTACTCAGACCATTGACACAGTTGATTCTAAGAAGAATTATATTGGAAAAGTTTCTCCATTTTCTTGAGGGGAAATTTGTGGCATTGATATAAGTACGTGGATTCATTTGTGCTGCGTGTGAAGTGAGAGAGAATCCATTTAATTTCTCGACCTCTGTTTCTACACTTGCGACTAGATAAATAGCTCAAGCTTGACAGTTTTTTTTCCTGGTACTTTGTGAGTAAATATTTGCAATTAGGCTACGAATTAAAAGTACATTTTGTAAGGGAAAACTGATATACTTGCTAAATAGACTTTGATTTCTATTCTACACGTGCTCTGTCTGTAGAGGAGAATCTCGGTTACTTTCTAGTGTGTGTATGTTTTTGTGACATGTGTTTTTCCTAGACGGTTTTTCCGAACCAAGTGTGGAGGACAAGGAGGGCTTGTGCTTTCCTTGAAATTATTCATCCAATTTTTCAAAGTGGTCGTCAAAACGGCTACTTTACGTGAGAGTTCAAATCTCCAGTTGACGGACGATTCAAATCCGCCGTCATTAAGTGAAACGCGATCCTCTTCTCCTTTATCGGGCATCAGTAGTTCACCATCGGTATGATTATTGAATCTTCAAACCCTGTGTTTATCATTTCATGTAGAATGTCTTCTGAAAAGATTTAGGTCATTTGTAGATTATATTATGATTCAGAAATATCAAAAGTGACAAGGGAAAGTTAGGCCGGCAAAGTTGGCAATGTGGATAAATTAATAATTCGTTTTGAAACCATCCCTTACGGACCCGTTTCAAAAATAACTGAAATAAGTAAATTACTTTAAAATGAAGGTCGAATTTTTTTCTACCCGAGATTTTTAGAATAACACACTAGATATTCCTTGATTCAGTTTTCATGATAGTTGACTAACTCCTGGAATGATGTTTTAAGGGCACCAACGAAGGGATAATATTAAAGCTGGAAATCCCTTAATGTCAAGACATGATAGATTATCACTATCCGTAAATGATAAGAGGCTTGAGAAAAGATGTGGGATGAATTTTAAGAGAGGTATATAAGGAAAGAAATAAAGTTCATGAATCATGAAATAAATTTAGCCTAGTAAAGAAATTCCAACTTGCTTAAGAGTTTCTGCCCGTGCACACACGGGGTGACTATATAGTGGCAGTAGGAACTCTCGAGTCTTTTACGAGGAATATAAGAGTTTGTGAAAAATGGTCGATTGGCAAATTATTCTCAAGTCAGAAAAACTGATGAATGATGTATGTAATGCATTCTGGATTTGGACGGAAGGTTGGCTCCGGCTTTTCCTAGAGAAATGCTAACCCGGGGAATATATCTATATGTTGGCAGAAGTTGTGGAAATGTGAATGAAATGAAGATTTGACAAGATTTCGAATTTGAATTTATAGGTGAATTCGGGAGGAACATTAGGAGGTATGCTTGAGTTTCATTCCAATCCACCGGTTGCGACAGCTGGTTCACCTGCATCTTCCATGCTTTCTTTGCTCAACCTCAACAGTTTAGCTGCAGGTTTGTGCTCACTTTAATTCTACTTTCATTAGCCCATATTCTTGGAATTGGTACTTATACACTCCCTTAATTACCCGACAACGAGAATCATGCCACTCTGCCTGTCATTCAGACCCCAAGGATACCGGCAGGGTATAAAGTGTGAAATGCGGACTAATGGCTTTAAATGAGGGTGATCGTGATGAAGTATGATACTAAATATTCTATTAATCAGCAGGATGGATGGAAATTGCAGGTAATATGGATAGCCGGGGAGGTAACTCTGCCACTAGTCCTGCGGCTGCGGCTGCATTTGTTCTCGGTAGTCCTCCTTTGGCAGCTTTGCATTCCATGACTGAAATGAAATCCGCAATGCTCCAACACTACAGCCCCACATCCGCTGCAGCAGCTCAAAATCTTAAGAATTCCCACGGCCACCAATCTCATGTAATTTACCATATTTTTCCCCCTTCAAAATTTAACCCAATACAATCAGGCTCATGAAGTGTCCAAATCAGTTTTTTTAACGTTTCATCCCTATAAATAAACAGAGTATCCATTCACCCCCAATTTCTACCTCGTGTGCAACCGCATCCACCAACCCCCATGGAATCGACCACATTTTAAGTCGACCTTCCCAAACTCTTGGAGCAGCGATGGCCGCAGCGTCCGCTGTAATGAATGCAAGCTCAGCCGCTGCAGGAGCCGCCGCGGGCTTGGCCAGACTACCCCATGGAATGGGCATGTCAATGAGTCACATGGCTGGACAGGCATGGATGGGTGCCATTGGAAAGCAGCTTGAGCTTGCCAGGCCAGCAATTTACTGGCCAGGACTCCAAGGCCTGGTCGCCAATCCCAATTTATGGAGAGATCGTGGCAACAATCATTCTGGTAAGTTTAGACCCTACTTGATTCTTAGGATTAAGCCCAACACAAGTCTATAATAAGTTTGGGTGCAATAATAGCAATAAGTACTAGACCCCCAAAAAGTTCTGCGTGTCAAAGAATATTGAATATGAGATCGGGAATGGTAATGGACGTAGACATGTTGAACGATTTGACATGTACATTTTCCATTAAGTAATCAATCGAGTGTGTACTATTATTGATTATTTTCAAATCTAATTAATACATGAGAAAAAGAAATTCAAAACCTTGAGGGGGGAACTTTTTTTGTACACTTTTTGTTATTTCGAAGGACTGGGATAATGTAATTTGATCAAGGGCAGTTCTTGGTCTCTTTAGATATGACATATTAATTAAGTGAAAGCTATTCTGGAGAAAATAATACGTTTTCCCATTAAGCATTTCGCTCCATGAACCTTTGCTGAGAGGTCAAGACCGTATCCCCTCTCGGATTCGGAGAAATCAAGTGCAATAAAAGACTATACACTTGGATAGAATAGGAAGAGTGGAATTGCTTTTTCCAAACAAGAGGAGTCCCCATTGTCTTGTCTGAACCTTCGTAATAGATTGAAGCCCCAACCCAGCTAATCAAATTGATACGGTTCGACCTATCATAATCAAATCATGCATCCCTCCCCCATGAACAATCAAGTATCATCATTCTCTCCCATTCTTCTTTCATTTAATCAAATCCACCAGCTAAATCCCTGAAACAAATTGAACCCTCAATGCCTCAATTCCGCCACCAAGGACCAATCCAACCTTTCAACAAATAACATTTACACTCCTACAAGTGTAAATTTATTGCCGGACCATTGGGAGTTTCAAGTGGCTAGCTGAGAAAATGAAATCATGCCCAAAGCCCATAATATCATTGGAGTCCATGCAGAATGAGGATAATAATAAGACTTTGGTGGATAAAATCCTAAAAAGGGCATTAGTAATACTACTAGCAGTAGTTTAGAGCTAGACTCCATTGTCTTTGTCGTCAAATGTAATATTACTCTGGGAAGGACTTGACTCCCCACAGCCCCATATTTAGCCCTCCATACTCAATAGTCTTTTGCTATGAATGAATCTCTAGTACTGTATTATAAAAACAGAACCGCCAACAGGGAAACTTCTCATCTCCTCAGAACACAGATTTAGTTATAAGGACCACCATTATTATTTCCCATTTGCTCCGTAGGAGTACGTCCTTCCCGTTCTCTGTACCCCTTCCGTACACTTTATTAGATGAGAAAATTCTCAAAGTTTTTAATTTTGAGAGAAATGTAATGAACAAAGTATGGTAATTTCTCTGATATTTCTCCTCACTCTCCTCCTCTCCTATTTCCCGAAAGTGGTGGACGGGAGTGTTATGGATGGTTTTGGAAAGGACGGTGGTGGCGGTCTTAGAGAAAGCAAGAGCTACCTATGTCTTGTGGCGTAATGAAAAACCACCTCTGAAATTAAAAGAACACAGTAATTATTATTAACAAGAGGGAAGTCATTAAAACTCTCCCAAGCCCTCGTAGTCTTAATTTCTTAGGATCCAGCCACACGAGCCGCTCTTTCCTCCTTACCTCTGACACTAAACCAAGGGTAGATAGTTTAGCGAAGGGAAATGAAATATAATAACGAGTAGCCATATGCTGAAGAAGCGGAGCCCTTGGCTGAGCATCGCATGTGATTAATTTGAAGAAGTTCTCCTAATAAAATTTAATACTTGGGATGGGAAGAAGGACAGATAAAAGATAATAAAAGGCTTTTAGGAAGACTTTAAATGAACATTTGGGGGCAAGTATCTCTGTAGTTGGTATAGATTAAATGGACATAGTGTTCTGAGCCTCAGTCAATGCAACATTGGAAGGGGCTGAGAAGGAGGAAGCATTTATACAATAATAATGACAAACTCGACCTACACAGTTGGATGTCTAATGCAAACATCATATGTCTCCTAATTAAATGAAACTCGGCTGCCTTATAATTCCTAATGTTTGCCCATAGATTTGGTATCAAGGGCTTCGTGTCGTTCTGTCGCCCCCATATCCCTTCTATCATAGTCTATAGCATATCACCCACCACCACTCCCTCATATTATTTATATTCTCTAATAATCTAATTCAGTTAGTACACTGGAAACATTCTCATGTCTAGTGAACAAAATCTCCTCCACTTTCCCATCTATCTCACTTAATTCTCCTGCCTCGTACTCCATTTCCACGGGATCCTCTTTCTTCTTCTCCCAATTTCAATTATTCTTCCCGTCTCTCTCTCCAGGACTAACCAAGTAAGACCAGAGAGAGAGAGGCTTAGATTCAAAGCTGAACTTTTACAAACCAAATAATAATTTCATAAAGTCTCATAACTAACAAATCCCCCAATTATTATCCTTGCAACTTTGACTTTGTTATCAGTTCCCTCACGCCTTACGCATGCCTCCCGACTCGACTGACAAAACAAACTCATCGGGATCATTACTTATTTATGGTTCATATCTAAAAAATATAATGCCTATTAGCCTTTCCCACATCGATGGAAATGGTGAGCGGTGGTCCGTGGTATCAAATGGATATGGGAGTATTGATTTTGGATCGCGTGTGAAAAATGGTGTGAACACGAGATTATAAAATGACACAACTTATGCCCGCCACGCGTTCGGATGTGATAAGCACTTGGATGCAAATTGTGTTTTGAGTATGATTTCCTTTATTACACATCACCCTATTTGTAATTACAGTTGGAGGGTCAAATCATGATAAAGATGCCAAGAAGAAGCACACCCGTCCAACATTTAGTGGTCACCAAATATTTGCCCTGGAAAAGACATTTGAGCAAACCAAATATCTCGCTGGACCCGAACGGGCCAAACTAGCTTATGCTTTAGGAATGACCGAGTCACAAGTCAAGGTAAGATTGTTGAAATTATTTTATTCTTCAACCTTCGTCTCTCACTCACACTGAACAAGGGAATATGTCATAAATTAATTCGGTACTTAAAATGCATATAAGTATACAAAGAAGCTCAAGTCCCTGGACTCCATGTGTATGCAGAGCTTGAAAATTCATTCGGGATTAGTTTCCGAAAACTGTGATACGATAGTCCAGTCAAACAAATTAATTCGGAGGAGGCAGATTCAATCTTATTGTCCTGGGGGTAGGGGTAAGCACTTGAGTAAACCGCAAAACAAGAGTAGCTTAATTGGGTGCGAGTGTGAGTTGTTTTGCCAGAGGTAGCTGTCATGGTCTGGATTTATGCGAAAAGTTGTGAAATTAGAAGATAAGACAGTGGAATACAGGTTTACAATAGCGACATAAATAGCCTGAGAAGTTAGTTCTCTCTCTCTCTCTGTATAAAACCCACAAGGTTTTCCAAGGATAATAATAATAACAGCATTCCTCTTTAATCTCCCTCACACCCAAAGTTCATGAACAGAATACTGAGGAATAATTTCCCCAATCCCGGAATCCAACTTAGGATAATATCCTCCTATATTCCATTCATGTATTCATACGGGGAGATTATTTCTGTATTCTCGATTGCAATTGATTCAACGCGTGAGGCCCAAGGATTTAGCAAGACATGTCTAAAGATGGATGACAAGGGAGATGGACAGGAAGTCAATAAGTCGGATGATCGGATTAGGCGAGCGTGGAAGCCCGTATGTTTTCCTGAATAGAAATTAACCTTATAGCCCTGTGTGGACTTATTGAAAGCAACACCTGTGCCTTACAAGGTTTAAGATTATCGCCTTTTGGCTACCTACAGCTTCTGTCCTACTATGCTCAACACGGATTTGTTTTAAGAGCTGAGGTGTCATTTTCATACCGCGACAGGCATCCACCACCGGCTTGGCTTTGTTGATATGGATACACATCGATATGATAATAATAATATACGGATCGGCACTATTGCCAACGAAGGATTTGAGTCGACACGGAGTTGAAAAATTGGTCTCATACCCATGAATATTATCACCACAAGAGACATAGTGTGTCTTTGCGGACTTGAACAGAATCTCCTGAGGAGGCTTCTTCCCTAGCTGATAGGACGTATGTTCTATATTCTATATATGTGTTTGTAAATGATGTAGAATCTAGCTATTTGGCTCTCTGAGAGAGAGAGAGAGCGTTTAGAACTTTAGACGGAGAGACACAAGCAAAATTATCCCACGTTGAAAGGCTCAATAGCTTTACTACTAGGAGAGTTGTAATAAATTTCCATAGCTCGTTGAATCCTGAAGGTATAATGCATATTATAAATGTACACTGGAGGAATAGAGTGGGGGCAAAGCTTCCAAATAAATATGAAGGGATTTACTCGACGATTTTTCACTCACACCTGCTCACTTCTTACTTTATATTGGCCCATAAAAATCCATTCCTTTAAGTGTGAACCACCCGAGGTTTACCTTTGTGAGTGGGAAAGAAGGGTGTTGGTGTCAACAGCCCTCCGATTTGTCTCTTCAGGACTCATTAATCCTAATCACTTTATAGGAACTGTACCACCACCACCAGCTCTTCTCTACATACAATTTCCACTTAAGTAGCTAAGGCGAAAGGGTAGATTTTAATACGACTTTCTCTCTTCACTATTCCTCGTGTCTGAGCGAGTGGGAATTTTGGTGCAGGGAACATGGGCTATAACCGATCATGGCGATCATCTTATTAACCCTAGGCATAAATAGCTTTAAAAAAATGCCAAGTATATCTAATAGGCAGTGCTAATAGTTTCATATCATTAAAGGGATAAATCGTGTTGGAAAGAATGTAAGTCTACAAAGAAATTAATATGATTCCACCCAACCGTTAAGTGTTGGAATCATTGAGGGGGATAAAAAAAAAACTAAATGGATGATGAGAGGTAAATCTGCCTTTTTTATGGCTAGAAGCTGAAAGGGAGGCAGGGAAAGGTATAATGAGATGAGTGTGTATTACTCCGTATGTATAGGAGAATAGTGGGTTGATAAATGTCGGGATGATGAGTTTTCTCCACCCCATCATATTCAAAGGCGGAGTTAGCCATTATTTTCCTCGAGTGTGTCAAATTTAAGGAACAAAAGCGACCCCACAGCAGTGGTCCACCCTGTAGAGGTTCTGGGTTCACCCAAATCTCACTACTCGGTTCAGTTCGAGGGAAGAACACTTACGCTTACGGAGGTTATTTCACATTATAGTATTCTGAATATTATAGGTATGATGGTGAGTATGTGAGATATAGTAGATAGTATTATGTAACATCAACCATATAGCTTTTATTCAATACAACTGACTCTTCCTGCTCAGTGTGGTTGGCCATAGGAAGATTCGAAAAAGAAAAAAAATTCATCGGCCGTCAGTCCGGTGGAGTGAGTGCCAGAAATCTAATATAATCCTCGTTCCGTTTACCATTTTTGCATATCAATGAACCGTCCATCTGTTAACTTTTATCAAACACAGTCCACATCATTCAGTCTGTTTCAATCGATCAGTATTTCATAAACCCCTATTGCGGTTTCGTAGTGCCCGATGGGGAGACTCATTTCTCATAATATGAGGCTACTAGTCATTTGCATTTCATTCTTCTCCACCCCAGCATTAGGCAAACTATCCTCACAAAATCATCAGCTAGTATATATGTAGTACATTTGAGATAGCTGATGGTAAGGAGTGTAGGAAATATCAACACTCCAAATGGGAACATGGATAGTTTTCTGGAAAATTTCAAACGATCTATATTTTATTACCAAAGGTTATAAAAGGACTACTATGTTAGGATTTTTGGCCATTTTGATATTACAGTATTGATAGGTTTTTGGTGAGGAGGGAGCTGTGTGCTCACTCAGGTGTAATGAGTCGTGATAAAGGGTCCTGAATATTTAACGAGGGTGACATAATAACAGAAGGAAATGATATGTGTGAAATGGGGAAGATATTCTTTTAGTCCTCTGTCAACAAGAGGATGTGATATGAAATGTATTGAAACTTGAGTGCCACTACTGCCACGAGGGATGTTGTATTATGAAATTGACATTCCCTCATAGCCCGTGTCGCACCAATAAAATCATACTTGAATGCCCTTCATATGTAAGAACAAAAGGGATCAATTTTCCATCCCATCCTTCCCATTCATCTGATTATTTCTGACCAGATAAAAGTCTCCCAAAGCTTCACGTTCATCATGTGAATTTTCCACGGATTGAAACAGCTAAAGGTCTTGCTGTCATGTTCATGTCCATTTACTCCAATGGTTTCCTATCAGAGGACATGCAACCCTGATCCTTGTATCATATTATAAAGGATAAGAATATTTCATCCGAACATGTAACTACCAGCCATCCTTTTATTGTCCGATCCCTACTTGTGTACTTTAGGGATCACGTTTGACTTTTACCGTTTACTCTCCCTGACAAAATGGTCTAGTGTTTTCAAGCCATTCAACCAAACCGGACTCGGTACATCCTAGTTTGTTGCTGGTGGTGCATAGGGACAGGGACTCGCTCGCCCTATTTGTACCAGTTTGTCAAATCATACCTTGGCAAATGATCCTTTTGAAATCTCAAATTTTTTTGTCCTCCCTCAGATGAGCCACCTCTTTTGAATGGGTGAATGTTTCATGTTTGAATGCTCGTTTAACATAACCTAATAATATGTAATATACATCAAATATAATATTATTATTGGTGCGGAGAAGTGTACGGGAGCGGATTGGGGAGTTGATGGAGGATCAAGAGCAAAAACGGAGAGGAGATATGGAAAAGAGGGAGCCTAAATTCTATTATGTGTTTCGGCCCGTCATAAGCATCTTATTTTTTATTATTATGATATTATTACTATTACGGCAATAGTGTGGGATAACTCCATGGAGCCTTTTATTCCCGGAATGGACAATGGGACCGGAATCTTTCCCAGTAGCTGGTAGTAAAGACAGTAGTAGAATATTGTGTATAGTGGCTTAGTATTTCTTGGTTACTGTGCACAATGCACTTGGAATCCATGCACTACTAGAGTAAGTAGCTCCTTTCGGTTAGCGGAGAGTAGTGAGAAGAGGACAAAGTTGTTATTTCATCCTGGGATTGGTTTGGAGGCACTTTGTAGGAGTTAAACCCTTTCTTTTATGAGCAGAGATGGTAAATCCTTTCTTAAAGAAGATGAAGATGGACCCATAATGAGTTGGTAGGGGTTTATTAGCATGGAAGCCTTTTCTCCTCTCTCTTCCCTTTGATATTATTAAATGGGACTTTTAATAAAATACAGCCCCTATTCTTTTTTATCCTCTCCTCATGTGATGCTTTAAAAGGAGAGGGGTATATTAGCATCATGTATCCTTATAGGATACTCTGTAGGGAGGATGGATTAGTAAGTGAGATGATAAGAATGTTTGACAGATGAGGCGGGAGGGTGTTGTGTAGATATAAAATTATAATAATGTCCTCCGTATAATATCCGTCTACTATATGCTCTCTAAAGTATCAACTCGGTGGGGCATTTAGAGGGAGAATAAGTGAGGAATTAATAAATTCGTTGTCCTTTCATTAGTCCCATGTGTGTTGTGTTGTGCCATAAAGGGTATGATATTCCACGTTGGGAGTCAGCCTTATCAAATTAAACTGTTCGTAATCAAGCATAAAAGAGATGGCTTTCATTATTTTCTCCCGTAAAACTCCTCTCATTTGTTGAACTTATTGACTAGCTCTGACACTCTCCGGCAACTCGGAAAAAGCAAGGCCTATTGATGGCCAATCCTCGGTCTCGTATAATCCGGGGATGAAGAAATGAGCTAATAAAATACACTTCGCTCTGCTGACCAAGACTCTCTGCAACAATTCCCCAACTCACCAGCAGACGTTGGTGCCATAAAATCTCAAATTGGTTCAAAATGAAAGACAAATACAGACACTTACTTAGGAAGAGACAGGGATCGAAGTACAAATATGGAATAGATCCTTTAGATATCTTATATAGACATTCCACATCCTACATTCTCAAAGGATGAACGGTAGATGATGACTAGTTGAATAGTGTCAGGAGCCGAATGGGTTAGACTTTACGAACGGACAGGATTTTATTCCTACAGAGTCATCCACTCGGACATCTTCTTATCATTGTATTTATTTTTATATATCCATCATCCTCCTCTCCTTTTTTGTTCAATCTTGTCTTTTTATAGCCCTCACTACTTTTCTACTACTCCCTTCGCTAAGGCTTAGCCTGGTGCATAGCATTATGATGGTGACATGGCTGATTGAAAACTACCAGAGGGAATAAAATCTCATCCTCATATCCCCGGATCAAAGCCGGGCAGAGATGCATTTCTACTGGCACTGGAAAAACCCGAGGAATAATGCGAGATGGAATGAGTGAAAGGCAGTGAGAGTTGGCCAAAGATATATTTCTGTATCTGCTATAACATTCTCAATAATTCCATGAGCCAAGTTGGATGTTGAAGAGATTTGGTGTGATACAAGTGTGATGGATTTAAGATGATACCAGAAAGAGAGAGAGAGGCTCTAGAGAAGAGAGGCAAAACGAGTGTCAAGAGCGAAAAACATTTGTTGCTAATGACTCCATCTCTTCATTAATCAACATTAATTCCCTCACACAACTCCCTCCACTCTCAGCCCTGTCTAGTTTTACGCATTCTCAGCATCCCACACGAAAGCTGTAGCAAACTTTACAATTCCTAATCGTGACTTACCACCATTTAAAGCAGAGGCTATTGCAGGTCTGAAAAAAGAGGGATTTTTTCTCCTTATCTATTTGTATTAAATGAAGAGATGTAAACTGTTTAAAAAATCCACATTGTCCTTAGTTTTAAACTTTTAAAGGATGGAGGGTTCAAAAATGAGGAATCTAATGAAATGAAATTAGGCGGTCGTGTAAATTTAGTGAATGAAGTGCAGAAATGTAATAGCTAATAGAATTAGTGGAATGGCTGGGCTGGAGGATTAGGAATAATTTGTAGTAAAAGGATTAGATGTGGTGGATATATTTTGATAAGACTGATTTGATGGTAGAACTGATGATAAAATTAAGTCAGGGGATAGGAGTATTATTATTATTTGAAACCTACAGAGTCGAAGTTGGAAATGGATATTGAGAGAAGGCCGAAAGCATAAGGCCACACTGTTGTTCCTCTCTCCTTTTTTTATTCCCTCACTTATGCAGGTTATTCAGTCCTGTTGTTCCCTCAATGAAGGGCTCTCTGCTCCAGCTTTTGAAAGTAAGTGTGGGCTGGGCGGATCGTTCATATGAAAATGTAGTTTAAATAAAGCCTGGGCCAGCTTAATCGCATAGCTGTGTAATTGGATGTGGGGTGCCTCTAATTCCACTTCATTTCTGTGATAACAACACACGAAACTGCGGATATCCTCCACTTCCAGCCTCATTTCATTCCTCCACTCCTCCCAATGCTAATCATTTCTTGTCTCCAGAGAATCCCTTCTTGTTTTATATCCATTCCACTCCCTCTCCTCATGGTAATATATGGATCATATCATATTCACGCCTGCCTCTCTTCCTTCCCGGGGTGGAACAAAAAATTATGGACATTATTTTATTACGATATATCAAATAAAATGCATAAAAACTCCACATGTATATCATATGTAGCCATAGAGGGTCTCGCATGTTGGTAGTTCGGAGCATTGCTTTCACTTTCACCCAACTCTGTATGACAGTGTGACCATCTATTTTTTTTCCAAACTCCCTTCGATTTGATTGAAACTTAGAATGGAATTTACGAATACATTTACTCTCCACAGCTGTGATGCATTGGCTCATCTTCCCTTGAGGTCTCATCACCCTCGTATCATCGGTATCATTATCGTTTGACCATCCCATCGTGGAAAGTCTGTAATGTAGATCGTGTATCTGTATTATCTACGTTGTATCCAACCTATTAACGCCATATAAATATAAGCCATAAAGTTACTGCAGGCATAATTCCTATGATAGATTTTAAGTTACTGGAGCCTTGTAAAATAATAATTGTGTATCTTGCAAATGTCATAGGGAGTTTTAGTAGTAGGAAGGGCACAGCTGCCAAATGTTGGTGTCCATCGGTCTTTGGGCTGTGGCATGGGTGGTTGCTGATATCTGTGAATTCTCTAATTGTACTTAAAGAGGACGAGAGCTATTATATAGTAGTTGGTAGTGTTTATATAAGACTCAAGGAAAGTGAGTTTAGTTCGAGTTGTTCATGAAGAGAAGGGAGAACTGGGAGATGATCAATGGGTGTTCCAAATGAGCTAAAGAGCATGTAATTTGCAAATACAAGGCATAATTAGGCTTGATTACATCCTCTGAATGGAATATGGATATAGCGAGGGTATGTCTTGATACCCAAAAGGACTCTGTGTCTGTCGTCCTGGGGTATAAGCGAACATGATTTACCGCAGAGGAAGAGTAGGTGATGGGGCTTTCCTCGTGAAAGAAGTTCTTGGAGAACCGAGTCTAGACTGTTAGAGATGCTAGAATGGCTGTAATTCTCCATTAGATTCGTGTAAAATTAGGTCTGATAAATGTTTCTTATGCATAGAGACACAATGTAGTGGGGTACTTGGTAGTAAAGGCGAGTATTTGGGGAGCATTAGGATGGAACCTGGTTGGCTGCTATACATGCCATTATGATTTTAGGGAAATTACTTGCCTTCCAGTGCGACCCAGTCGGGTAACTAGCACCTTTCGAATTTATTTTTTAAATTATCTCAAAGCTTCATAGAAACTTTTTTTTCATATTCTTTGAATTGTTTTTATTGAAATGAACTGGTTTATATTTACGGGCTATTTTGGGTAATTTTTAAGCTTTTAAGTATTCAGTGTTTGTTTACATTTGTACATTTGTACCTAGAAAATACTTTTTTGGAGCTACATTGTTGTAAACATAATACATGATATTGTGTTCTCCCCATCAGATATGAAACAATGAAAAATTAAAGGTTTTAAAATGCATATATGGAAGAAAGCACATTTTGGGTGTAGCATACAAATATACAGAGTGCTTTCAACCTTAATATAAAACTCATTTCCATTCTATGGTAAATTAAGCTGTGAGTGAGAGACTAATATCCCAGCCGTTTTCCTTCCATGTTTTTCCCATTAGTAGAATGAACTAGCTATTTAGCCAAAAAGGAGGATTTTGTAAAATAAATCCACTCATTCTCATGTTTTGTCGCCCAATTTAATTCACCCTTCATCTTAATTAATGAGCCATTTGTCTTGTGTTTAGGTCTGGTTCCAAAACCGAAGGACAAAATGGAGGAAAAAGCACGCAGCTGAGATGGCAACTGCCAAGCGGAAGCAGGAGGAGGCAGAAGGGCTTTGTGACGAGACGTCCGATCAGGAGGATGATTGTGTTGACCTAATAGACGATCATCATTTAAACAAAAGATCTAAATATCACGACGACTCTTCCGATCATCATTAATTAGCCGTTATTAGCCCTCAGAGGGAAAGTATACAGGGAGGATTATAAATATCAGAGTGATTCAGCAACAGTGAACCTTCCGTCAGTTTTAATTATCCAATGTCAGAGAGATGCATCATCCTCCTCCTCCTCATCATCATCATCAACATCAAAAGCAGACGCAGCAGCAACAGCTACAAAAGTATTAAAGCCATTCCAAGTCCTTCCTATTCCATAGAATTACGACGAACGAGTGAGGTCCTCTTGTCACCGCGGTTTCAATCCAAAGACTTTTATGTATCGTTTTATTTATCAATTGTTTCAAATCGATTCTTAGTTTGTTCCAGCAAAACTTCGTTAGACTACCATCTCCGTTTTACCTTATATTCTACATTAAGGGTACGAGTTTACGCATACTGAAAACCATGATCACCTACCTACAATATAAATGAACACCATTTTAGCCTATTAAATTACTTTAGGGTTACTCTAAACACTCCGCTTTGTAGCTAGGTCCGTTTATTCAATTTTCCATTCTTCAACGATTTAGAATGCTAGAATAAAAAATTTTGAGAAGAATACAAAACTTATGATCTCACCAAAGCTAAAGCTACGAGTAATTATTACCAATCCCTAAGTGAGCATAAAAATTTGAAGCGTAATTTTTTAAACTCTCCTCCATCTAAAATTCCTCGAGCTACGTATACACAGTATAATTTAATTATTCAGGCTTAAGATTTCTGAAAAACGTACAGGGTCCATTTTATTTGCGTTATAATATTATTAGCACTACATTTTACAAGTAGCCCAGATAAGACATGTGTTGTGTGTGTGTGTATGTGTATTTTATCATTTTGATTCCTCATATGTGGTAGCAATTAATTATAGGATTAAATGAGAGAGCGGATAAAATGATTAATGGTAAAACTGTATGGATATAATAATATTATGGCCATTGTGGCAATCAGTGTGTGCAAAGTACCCCAAGGGTATCTTCTAAATATGTCCTGAAACGCTATATGTAAATGATAATAGCAGTTGTAGAGAAAAAGCTTGAAGGAATAATAATAACAATCAAAGCTAAACCTTCCAACTCTCAATCATTTCATTTCCATCTACTCGCATCTTTTCCCATGGATTTTCCTAAAATAAAAGACACTACTATATTCCCACCCCAACTCCCGTACAAACTCACCGCATACTCTACACACACCGAGTGGAAATAAAATATAGCCCGTTTCTCTGCGTCTGCAACCAGGATGACGTTTAACCAGATGAGACACAAAGGTAAATTGCATTCTTATCTACACATGCCATCAAAACTTGTTCAGCTAAAGATATGCGACTCTCTCAAAGATGGAATGATATAAAACGTGATGAAGATAGATAGGGACAGAAGAGCAGAAGGGATGTTATTTGTCCCGGTGGCGGTGAGACGGGGAAAGCCGGATCAACGGTGTGGTGTAGTATAGTCCTTGAGTAATCTTCCGTCTTCAAGTTTTTCATTCTCTCATCCTAAGAGAAAATAAGAGAGGAGATTGACATGAGTTTTTGGGGGGATGAAGCTAAAATAAGGTTGTTTAACCATGCGGTAAAAGAACAAGTCTTTCTTTATTACTCTTATGCATTACCTCTTGTTGTTCCAGAGACTCGGATGTGTGTATGTTTGTATACGAGGAAATATTATCATTTCTCGGGATGAAATGCAACATGGAGAGAGAGAGAGAGAGAAAACTGGGTAACGGAATACTTTGTAAACTCAGAGTGTATGAAGGAGGGACTTTTTCTTGCATATTATTCTGCCTTGACTTAGATCAGAAGTTTGTACAAGAGAAAGAAGCGAGATGAGGTTGGTGGTGGTGGCTCCGTAATACAAAGTGGAGAGTCTATCATGGGATATAAAATGTTAGGCAGCCCCCTGGTCCTGAAATCAAATTGGAAGGATGAGATAGAGAGGAGATATAAAAGACGCCTGGTTCATCTCTCCTATTCAAATGAAGGTGGTTTTGCATATTGATTGTGAACAAGTAGAGAGAGGAGAGGCTATTATGATCTGTTTCACGGGCCCAAGTACACTCTTACCAGTCTTTAGTTACATCAAAAACTCAATACACAACACACCCGCATCACTTTTTTATTACTTTTCAACCCAAATTCACCCCAACTACTAAAGGATAAGAGTATAAGAAAATTATTACGAGAAAGATACTTCTCTCGTATACAGTTATAATAATCCATGCCTTCCACACAGCTGGCTTTTATTAAACCAATTTATGGATATATGTACGGAATATGGAATCATTTCCAGTTTTTTTTAAATAAATAAAATAACCCAACATTATCCTTGAGTATGAAGGGAATCAGGGTCTAAACACCGTTTTCATGTTCACTTCAAAACCTCATCTTGTGCCATAATGCCAGCCATGCCGTCACGCTCAAGGATGCCACCGTTTTATGGACGTGCATCTTCAAATTTTCATAATCATTATTAATTTTTCCAGACCTTCACTTATCTCCTCTTGTTTACTACTTTGTCATGCCATAATCTACCGTAGACTGGATCATCATATTATAGTCTGACAGATAGTTTATTGCTTCACCTTTGGAAATTAATGATCCGCCTATGCTCGTTAGTATAGGCTAACTTGCACGGCGTGTTCTTTAACGTTGGAGCAGGAGAGAATTTTATGGACCGGGTTTGGGTTCAACTTCCAGATTTCCGCCCCTTTTCACTTCGAACAAGTTATGGGGATCAGGTCATGGTGATAAGGAAATGGTCAGCCTGGTCACTTTCTAAGTGTTTTAAGCATAAAAATAACAGTTTGGAGGAGAATACATGAAATAGCCAGATCTGACTGAATAAAATATCCCCAACCGTATTCAGATTATTTGTATTTTTTATCATGGTCAAAAAATATTTATTCATTCCTTTAACAAGCACAACATTCCGAAAACACATAATACGGTACTATTTTCGTTGACCTCTTAAAATACTTACCTTCCCCATGAAGGTCACATTGGAAAAATTTGAGGCATCTATTTCAGCTCTGACTGTAGCAAACAATCTGTAAGGTAAACAAAGAGACAGAAGGACAATGGGCTCATATCAGCTGAAACCAAATTGGATACAAATTGGATACAGCCGCAATGTAAACAATGAATTTGCCATTTCATACTTAAGAACGTAGCTGTGTTATATATTGATCATTTATTGAGACTGAATGTAATTGTATTTGTGACTCAATTGGGAGAGTGTAGTAGTTCAAGTTTATTTATGGATGACCCAGTGAATCTTGTGATAGGTGTCTTGTTCGTAGGAAAGCGTAGGCGGAAGATGAGATCTCTCTTAAGGAGGATGGGAAATATAATAAGAAAGCCTATGAAATGAAACAGACATAATTTTCTTTCTTCTTTGATACCCAATTCGTAGATGTTATAGAAAAGAAAAGAGTAGGGTGGTCGTGATGCTCTAGTGTTAGTACTAGTCCTGAGTGTGGGTTGAACGTATCTCGTTCTAATACAGTAAATCCTCTTGGTACGGAGACTACTACAAAACATTCTATTTTACGTCAAGCAGAAGTCGACTAGTTTAAAAAACATCAGATTTTTCAAAATTTAGCATCCCAAATTAAAATCTTTTTACATCATATGAAGTATTATCAAGTCTTAATCTGCGTAGAAAAGTTTTGAGCTACTCAACACAATTTTGGTTTGTTTTCGAATTGAGTGTCCAAACTGGAAAGGGTGTCCGGAGGAAGAGGGTGTACTGTATCATAAGAGAGAGTGACGGATTTGAGGAAATAGGACATGGTGGTTTCCTTGATGTAGTTAGTTGATAGAAGACAAAGCCAAAGGCTATGGACTCAAGACAGGGAAGTGGAAGATATGGTGTAACGGCTAAGTTGAAAGCTTTTAAATTGGTCCCTCAGTCTCTTTCTCCGTACTTATAGGGCGAGAGTATGGAAAAAAGGCTCTGCACTCTCTCCTCCATAAAGGTTACATCTACCCTTAACCTAAACTCGAGTCTTGCTGCCTCCTTCGTCTCTCTTATTCTTTCAACGATACGCCACGCAGATAGAGACACTTTAGAATAATAGTTGAAGACAGATAAGATTTCCTTCCCTCCACTATTACAACCATTACAGCCATTATCCTCCTTTCTCCGAACCAATTTCAAAACCTGTCATCCAGCTCTGTCACCCAGTCCTTCACATCCCTAAACGACTGCATTGACATTCACTCTTTTTAAACACCACGTGGATGCGACCCAGTCAATGTGGACACTTCCTTGCACCTCACACCAACTCATTCACCGGAATCGTCAACAACGGTAGAAAATAAATGGACACTCTGTGAGTGAAAGGAGAGCGTAGGGAGTTGATGAGGGAGGTTGGCCTTGTGGAGACATAGGAGGCCGCTTGAATATCCGGATGTAAGATGAAAGAATGAGACAAGGAAGGGGATGGAGGGGCAGGCCTATCTTCCGGTATCTCTACTACTACTACTACGACTACTATGCGTGGTAATAATAATGATTGCTGGAGGAATGATGATGCTAGATGTAGGAGATGAAATAGGCAGAAGTGAAGTTATGGAAGAGGCATTATAATAATAGAATAGGAGATCCAACATCCACAAAAGATAATAGTATTATTAGTATGAGGCTGAAGAATCCTTGGTGGATGGAGTTGCTAAGTGGGCTATGGGCCTAGTATCCAGAGAGAATATTATTATTACCTCTCGTAAGTGTATATAGAAGCTAGATTCATATATGTACAAAAGGGCTAGTAGATAGTCTCTGTACTACATAGGGGATTCCGTTGGGTCGGGAGAGAGAAAGCGGTTATAAATCCTGGGCTCCGTGGAGAGTTATGGGTCCCAGCTCGACATATCGTTGTTCATGGGAATCATTTGTATTAATTTTACCGATCTATCGAACGATAGAGGAGAGAATCCATTGGAGAAGTACTCTTGAAAGGCCCGTATAAAATAGCAGAGAGGATCGTTATAAAAAAATATTATCTCGGATATGCCACAATCTATTGGCTCCTTCTCTCTCTTCAAAAGGCTCCATGGAGAAGAGTCGGTTGGGTCGTTGAGGAGCTCTGGAGTATCAGGCTCTCTTCTCATGTCTCAAAGTCTCTATGTACTCCTTTCAGGGCTTCATAAGAACATTCACTCCAGTCCTCTATGGATTCTATAGACAGGAGAGCCAATGATATGTTGTGAAACTATTACTTCACTTCTTTTTCTTCTCCATTTTCTCTTTTATTGCATCCAAACTCCATTTCCTTCCATCCACCTTCCTATCCCAACTAATACGATAACATATCTCTCGGCAGCGTCTTATATATTAGACCATTTTGAGACTTGTATCATCAGCCCTACAACAACTTCATCTCAATCCACCTCACCTTTCTCCACCCATTCTCACCAACAAAAAACTTCCCGGCCCTCCACTAACCATATCCAACTCGATATAAGTGGGAGGGGTAGAAAGTTAATTCTAGCTTTACCAACAACTCTCTATACAACACAGTCCCATTTATCGGCCTCATGCTCCTCATAAAAATCAGTCCACGTATCCCTCTATGACCCTGTGTAAGTTCCCTAACTCATTCCACCAACTATGTCCTCTTAATAAAGTCAGACCATGCCTCATAAATGGTTTAAAGGGACTTGGTAGATTTGATGATGAAAGTGGCAGAAGGAGAAAGAATATGATCCAGCCCTCGTTAACATCGGGGGAAGCATAGACTCTTCATAATTAAAACTCATTTCGGTTTCTTCATCAACACGAAACCACATGGGAAGTTCATTCAAGTAGAATCGTGGGGCAAAAGTAGTAGATTCGACCTAGATCGGCTGGACCATGTTCTTCAATCTTCTTCAGATTTCAGACCAACACCAACGCCCCCCCCCCCCCCCGAGTTGTTTTCTAAAGTGTTTGGATTAAGAAAGTTTGAAAACGGTGGTGGAAGCGATGGTGGTGGACTGTTATTAGAAAAGATATACTATTAAGATAAAGACAGAGTGGAATTTCCTTCTCCATGGTTCTGATGGTTCTGTGGCCACAGAAAAAGGGAGGAGGAGGCAATGTTAATGATGGGACCGAGTTACTTAGCTCATAATGGTTCCTTAGTTCTCTTTGGTCACATGTGCAAGGGTATTTGCGGTATCATTTTCCCAGCTATCCATGTATAATACTCTAGATCCTAGATAGAAGAAGGGACCAGTCAGCTGGAGAGAAATACGAGACACCCTGCCTCCTTCTGGCTCCGTGTACATGGGGCTACTGACTCAGAAGTCATTAAGTCCACCTGTGTCCACTTCATATAGCATTTTATTCTCCTAAGATCACATGATCATACCCTTCAAAGGCAATACGAAGCCGACTTGCCACTCTATCCATGTCCAAGACTCATGAAGTGCAAAGCCCAGCCACACTCTCTTCTCCATTCTGTCGACATGTCCAGAGAGCCATTGCATAAACGTAAAAACAAGGACGGAGAGAGAAAAGAATCATTTCAATAAAAATCTTGGGTCGTCCTTCCCCGGATCTTCTTTGATCCATACCGTCATGCTTTATGACAACAGTATCAAGGATCATTCTACAGAGTATAGATCACTTGATACTCCACCCAGTATATCTCCTACCGCAGGGAGTTGGTAGCATTAGGAGGAGGGAGCTGCCGAGACAAACTACCTTACCAACCACAAATTACCACTGTCCACATTACTTTCTCCGGGTGACTTTTGGTTCCTTGGGTTGGTGATGGTGGTGGTGGCAGCCGGGGTTATAATATTATTGTTCCCAAGTCTTTTCTCTCTCATCATCCTGAGAACTTCATTACTTCATCCCAAGCCTGCCCTCATGTTCCAAAAAAATCATCCATCCATCCCAATTCGTCATCATCATGACGAGCACATCAATTTTATCTGATTTCATACTCACACTACCCTCAACTTTTTACGGCTAAACTATTCTTTTTTTCACTCCTTTTTCTCACACGGACAGTCTATACTCTCTAAGCAACTAGATTCTTGTTACGAAGCGGTTAGCGGTTATGTATGCATAGTAAGGAAGCCTGAAACGTACGGTAAGTTCTCTGTATTTGTATGCACTAAAAAATCCTCCATCTTTCCTACAGAGAATCCCTATTTCATCGAGGGAAAAAAAGTGGATTGATTGACGTCCTAGCCTCCCCTGTCTATACGCACAGGGTTACATTTATTATTTAGTAAACTTATGTCAGCCACACATCAGCTTATACTTTTCCCCTTGCTCCCTACCTTTCAGAACTTGATGCTATTATTTCTGCTTGTTGTAGAATAGATTTAGAACACATGAGGATTTATTCACTTGGATTATATCTACTGGCTATACATGATGCGTAGCTTCATCACAAAGGGAGAGAAATTATCTGTGTATTGGCCAATAATCTGCCATCAGATTCGACTCATCCATCTTAAATAAACAAAACCACATGCGGCTACTGAACATGGTCCTTAGACATTTTGACAGTCGTTCAATCTAAAACTAAATCCCATCTATTCATTGTCCCTTCCTCGTATTTTTTTGTAGTACCCAGTGCAATATGTTTCACACAAGTATTGACTAAGAGACTTCCTCCAGAAATGCAAGCAATCGAGCCTTCAGGGCAATTTGTGCTCATACTCAGGAAATAAATGATGAGGTAGAGACAAATAGGATATGGATTGTACAAGTGAACCCTAGACGGACTTGTCCATCTAGAAACTTGCTCAGGGGATTTTACGATAGTTCATTCATAAAATATGTTGGTTGAGGTAAAAGCAGAGGTGGTATTATGAGTGCCACGGCAGACTGCGAGGCGCCCGAAAGCGGCCGTTAAACTGTATAAACGTCTTAGCGTTCATTATAATGAATTGGAATACAACTTGAGGAGGATTTCCCAGTCAATGAATGAACCTTCTCAACTCTCTAAGTCACTTTTAAATGAAAAGGTTTCGAATTCTTTGAGAAATTTTGGTGTCAATGAATGAAGGAGCGGATATGAGGAGGTAAATAGGGATGAATGGCTTAAATACCTGTTCGGCTGGATAGTCATGGATTAGTGAAGGTGGAAACGGATTCCCTTTTGACCACCTGAAACCTTAGGAGTCAGGTAAGAATGTCTTTAAGACCAAGGACACACCTTCTTCCGTTTCATTCATAAAGTGGACTTATAACTTGATTCTTATTATTCTCACACTTTACAACAACAACTTACGCTCTTTGTCAGCTAATAATGGACAATACTCTCAGCATCTTATATTCATTTACTAGGACGAAGTTTATGCTCTCAACGTTTTCAAATCAATCATTCTAGTAACATATATATATTATAAATCTATATGTATGTTTGATACATTATAGTTCATCATAATTCTTAGGAAATGTTACTCTGGTATGGAGATAAGAGATAAGTGGATTAACCTTTGCCCTTGGTCAAATAGCTTTTGTAGAGAATAAACCTTTTATAAATGTTTTAATTTATAACAGTTTATTACGAATTTATTTGTGCATTGCGAAACTTGAGGGATTTTTAAAAATTCAAAAACTTGTATTCTTAGGATTCATAATTTAATGGACAAAAATAACTTAAACCGTTCAAATGAAGCCGCATGGTTTGCATTTTTATAACATCCTATCCGGCTTATTTTTGAGTTTTGGTAATGATGAAATTAATGCCAGTATTTTATAAAAATAGGGGAATTTTTAATGCAATAAAACCTGTTAGATACACGGATTTAGAAAAATTAGCATATGTAATTCAAAAATTATTGAATTATAGTGAAGTAAAATTTTCTATAAATCTGCTCGTTTTACACAAACATTTTAAAAGTTTCATAGGAAAGTTTGAAGTTTTCTATTTCTCAATTTTAAAGTGATATAATATAAAAAATAATTTGACCAAACAACTAAGAACTAGTTAAACATAAAAGTTTAAACTTTAAGCTTACAAGGATATTCGGAAATTTAAATTTCAAGCAATTCATGCATCCAGTAAACCTGTAAAAATGTGTCCTAGGCTGACAAGAGTTTATTTTTTTTCAGAGTCATCAGTTTATTCCAAAATGTACTCCCGATTTCGTTGCTCCATTCATTCACCCGTCAAAGGGAAGTGAATTCAGAATTCAGAGGTAGGAAGGTAGAAATTTTGGTGAATGAAAATAAATATTCCAACTGAATATTAAAAGCTCTCGTTTCAAGTAGTATACAATAATAAGGGAGAGCGGACTGTTGACTTTTAGACGTAAATGGCCACCATAAAGGGCTCTAAAAGGGTCACTCGAAGTCAAATAACAAGAGCTTAAGAGACACTATCTCCGTATGAATGGAGCCCGTATCATATACCTTTAAGTTATTCCAGCAAAGGTATATTGTATGCATGACTGATTTCACCTATTTTCTGTAATTCATGACACTCTCGACTTCTATCAGCTTTGCCTTCAATTAAGTACAACGCCCAAACCATGTCTTTAAATCTTCGGCTCCACTATGTCTACCACGATTTAAGGCGAGGCTAGCCATTTTAAGTATAATAGTTGCATGGATAGTGGATGAACATTAAGTGGATTATAAGCTACCTGAACACTATATACTCAGCTTCATTTTCTCCCTTCAACTTACGTTTACATAATAACAATAACACACTGAGAGAACCACCTAATTGTTGGAATAGTTCATTGATGACAAAGCTTTAGAAAAGCAGCGGAAGTGACCTTTTCTGGTCATTGAGAGGGCTCAATAGTCAATTTATGAGGTAAATGGTAAGTAAGTCGGCTTCATCACGATTCACAATAATACGATAATAGAGCGGAAGCTCCACTTACTAATAAATGGACCCAAGTACCGGTTTAAACGACTAATTGTCCTCTTACTATAGTCATCAACTACAGGTATTACCTAAACTTAATGATTATAAGGACAGAAATAAATATATTTTATCATTTGACCAAACATTATTCCCAAAATAAGTTCCCAGTCAACTTTTAGACTTTCACCTCTATAATAAAATCATCCAAGGCGGTATCACAGGATTGTGAGAAAGAATTGTTATTTTAAAATATTTCTCAGCCAAAACATTTTTTTAAAGCTAAATAATTCAACTTTGGTAATCCGGTTGAAGATTTACTTAAACTTAGCCCTAGGAGCTTATAGGTATTCACAAGAACCCGATAAAGGTCGATGGATGCTGGCGTTAGAAGAATTGGACGTGGATTCTGTCATTTATGTATTTGATGATGAATGACATTGAAGAAGGTGCCAAGCTGTCTGGGCAACCCAAAAGCGGATGACACAAATTCCTGACTTTTTTTTGAGAAGGCAGTTTAAAAGAACTTGAAGACTTTTAGAAGAGGCGGGTTCGTCCCCTTCTGTCCTCATAGAATCGCCGCATTATTTACAACACCAACTTTAAAACCAAAAATATTTTTCGTTGTTTATGAAACACAGGTTGAAGTTATTTAAAATTAACATACGATGAAAGTATATAGCATTTTATTTTACTGTAATTTGGTCAATCCAGCATATTTAAGTGTAAATTTAACTATATAATGTGGAAATGTTTAAAATACAGATAATAATAATTCCCTTTGACCCGGCACCCGCCTCCCCTAATCGGAAACCTATAATTGTACCATCATTGATTACGAACCCTCCATGTAACGACCCAAGACACTGGGCTCATGAAATCCATAAAGCTATCCAATTCTCATAGCCGTTCCATAACATTTTATGACCACCGGCATCCAATCGATATGATGACCATTACCATGTAGGGTTAGGAAGGCCAAAGGGGCGAAGTATTGTGGCCCATTATACTTTACTGGGTTACAATCGACTCCATTTCAAAGGATTCTCAGAATTGCATACCAAGTATTACCCAGTCATTGACTTTGTACAGCAGCGGAAGTTTGAAAAAATTTACCATACCTTGATAAAACTGTGAAATTGAAAATTGCCAGCAAAACTGCATCCTTCATTAAATTCAGCTATAAGGATTTATGTATGTAAAGTTACAAGCACAGCCCTCAACCACGATTGTCCATACTGAGCATTTATTAATTAATTATGCAAAGCCGAGCATCTGGTAATTAATTTACTCTTTTCATTAACTTTTTCATCCATCCCCTTCAACAGAAGAGAGATGGAAAAGGTAGCCCAGGGGTGACTATTAATATTAACGAGAGTTTTATTTTTACCCATAATCCTTTCGGTTCATTAGACAACGGGAAAGTGGCTCGTATGGATTCTCTGCGGATGAGTGAACTAAGCTTCTCATTATTTATTAGTGTATGGCTAATGTATTTAAGTCAGTTATTGCTGTGTATAGTGTGTGTGTATGCCTTTAATCCAATTTCATTCCTCATTCATTCCATTCAAATTGAATAATCGTCTTGGATCCCTCTTTGGAATTATGCAGCCATTCCACAGCATTGGCCTTCCTACAATCCTCACCCTCAACTATGTACAACCAAATCTAAGCTGTTCTACATGCATAAATTGGTGTTCATTAGTTATAATATTATTATCATCATCCCTCATTACTCTGCAAAGAGGAAAGGTGCTGTTTGGCATCCGCAAGAAAAGGATATTATTATAATCACACCCGTTTAGATCCTTAAACCCATACGTCCCATTACTATGGACATCCATAATAGTTTAAGCAGTCATCATTAAATAACACGTTCAGCATATCTTTGAGCATTTTTCCCTCTTCTGTCCTTCCCTTTGTGATCATAATAGTTTTGGATTCAATTACCAAATGTAATTTCTCAATCCTCCTCAGCAGCCCCGGGGCTTAAGATGCTTATATCATTATTATCTACCCAGGTTGTCGGAGTGGAGATATGGTAGTAGGTGGGTAGGTGGGTGTATAATTAGATACGAATCTGTGCACTAAACTCATTTAATGTACATGAAGAATTATTTATTTGACAGGATTATTTTGAGATTGGAGGATCATGAATTAACACTTTGAATTATTAATCAACCGCTTGCCTTAGACCCTGATGGGACGTCTTATTCATCCTGAGAAGATAAGCAAGTATGCCTAGTGGTTTTTGCTCTCTTGTATTCATCATCGTAAATCTGAATGTTCCGAGGATTAATCATGAGCTGCTCTTGACAATTGATCATAATTTTAGATAAAGGGACGTGACAAACATGCACAAATTATGAAGAGATCACATCCACCTCTATTCCTCACACGTAATCCAATCCAATGCCTAATTGATACGGAGGAGATTAGGCTCTAAGTCTAGCTTCATTTTACCTCCATTCATCATAACTTCATAACACTTTGTTCGAATTATGTGGAAGGGTTTGTAATCTAAATCCTGACTTGTTATTTCTTCAAGGATTATTCATTTATTGTGTCTTCTTGAGCGAGATGTGGAATTCATTTTATGTCCTTTACACAGCTAAATAGTACTAAATACAATCTCTCAATCTCAACTCAAAAATATATTCTTCTGGTCTTTTTCGGCCAGAGGATTGTAAAGTGTAAAGGGAAACTTTGAGACGAGGGAGGGAGGAAACCCTGAGCTGAAGAATATTATACGAATATTATTATGGAGACGCGTTTCTCACTCGAAACTTTGTTCTAATAAAGCTACGCCATCTCACTTTTTTCCACTGAGCTTACATTTAGCAAAGAACTAGCCTGAGTCCAACATAAATCATTGTTCGTTCACTCAATCTTTGAGATTTAAAATTTAAAGGGAGTTTAGATTTATTTGGGCTCATGTTTTTTAAGGAATTGTTTGGATGAATATTAACTTGTTTTGTAGGTTGGGCTTAAATAAGATCTTTAATTTTCCTTGTCCAGAGTTGTTTGAGAAAGTCTTTTAAATTTTAACGAATCTCATGAGGTACGTAAAAAAACATGCTCAGTTTCCCAGTAATAAATAAGTAATATTTCTCGTAATTAAAAAACAGGGCTATGTATAATTGAAATTAAGTTAAATATAGACTTTATCATGAACTGTATTGCTAAGCTATAATCACAAGAAAAGTCCCACCCATATTCTCTATATCCTCTTGATTATTACAAATCAATTGGAACGTAATGTAAGTTCCTAATTAATTGTAAGTTTAAAATCTATCAAAACATTACAATTTAATCCTCATCAATGAATTCAAATAGAAATACCCATACTGCAAAACACACTTGCATTCAGTCTTTCATTGCAAGGCCGAGAGAAAATGAATCCCAACCATTAGTAAATAATAACTCGTTAATTATCTTTCATTGCTATACATACAATAAAGTTAAGATGCTAAATGAATTCGTTATCCTACCCATAGCTAAAAGTTCCTTTATACAATGACGACAAACGGCGTCGACTACCGGTGTTCAAATTAAAAGGATCTCCTGTACCCTCTACTAAGTTTCAAAAGGTCCACACTCCCCTAAATTGTGAACCAATAGCCAAGTGTGTCTATCTCGAATCTCATCCCGAAGATAAAGGCCGTGTGGCACCCACTTTTTGCATATATCTGTTAGGAAAGTGAAAATGGTATTAAATAACACGGTCTTGGAGTGTTTGGCGTGAGGTGGAGAAAGTAAATGGTAATGTTGTAGTAGATAGGAAAGGGTTGGGGATTAGTGGAATTAGGTGAGGCATTAGGTGAGACGAGAGGGCGGAGATTCCTCCTATGATTTCCTGAGTGAAAGGATGATTTCGTGAGAGTGGCAGTGGGGAAGTGTGAGTTGCCTGCCCCCAAAGGCAACGTCTCCCATTCCCAAAGACTGAAATCAACAATATAAATTTGCATACTAAGAGACTGAATGCTCCGTCGTCGCCGCCTGGCAAAGGGTTAACTTGGATTCATTTAGAGTGTACAGATATGAATGTGGGATGATGAGAGTATTCATTCATTCCTCTCTACCTCTCTCCAAAGTCTCCAAGTCCACATTCGCCTCTATCTTCTGTCATGCTATTATGCACAAGAGACAAATGAGTTTCAAGTTCTCAGCAGTTTGTATAAATAGGGACAATCCATCATGTAGAAATCTGCAATATCTCCTACATTCACTCTCCTGTCCTCCATCCTCTCCTATGTTCATGTCTCATAAACAGAGAGTGGGAGAGAACAAGGGATACTGGATATGGGAGGGCCTTGGCTTTATAATAATCTTGTCAGGGATTTTTCCCTGGAAGGGATAAAAAAATAAAAGAAACAGAGCATTTGTAGAAAAATAAGCATTTTTTCGGCAAGACAAATCCCAACCCCTCATCATCATTTTTCTGGCCAAATCTCATCTTCCCAAATTTCCATTCCTCCTCTATCCATGAATACTTTATCCGGATTCTCATCTCTTTAGCCCTCGTCTCATCTCATCTCCAGTATGACAGACATGCATCTTAAATCATAAGAAATATGTCTTAGTAGGCCGATCTACCTCTAGCTATCCACTTTGGAGGTAATCTAGAGGTTATATTTATATATTTTTTAATGCTCATCTCATCCAGCTATTTCAGGCCATCATGCATACCACCTCCATACCGTTTTATAGACGTGAATCCAAGCTTACAAGAATCCAGTTGGATACAACAAAATCAATCAATAGAAATTACATAAAATCTTCAATGCACCAACCAATCTGTTAAATGCTAGGGCAAAGTTAATATCCTCATATATCTTTTGGAATTAAACCAATCTTACTGACAATATTCATATCGATCTAGGCTTATTAGGTTTAGCCAGTTTCTAAATCCTATCAAGTCCTGCTCCTGACTATAAATATGGATTTGGTGGACCTGGGTAAAACAAAAATCTTTTTTCAAAACTCCTCAAAGAGCTAAAAGCTTAGAGTCAAGACGTAGACTTAGAGATGTAAACTGCTCGAGCCGGGATGTGGATCCGGGCGTCCCCTTGCCTTCTGGAGATGCCCGTTTTTTTATACCGTGAAATTAGTCTTCATTATAGAAATGACGAAGAGAAAGGCAGGAGTCTCGTTTTGAGCCCATTTTCACTTTTTGTTTCACAGCTGCTCCCAGTCATTTTTCTCCTTATGCATATCGCCATGATTTCACTCGATTTTTTTAAAGAAAAAAAAAGGAACACTCATTTCTCTCAGCTTTTTCTCATGTTTCCCTCCGTACAAATTACTTATAGGATGTGACAGTCAGGTTTAAGTTAGATGTGTTTATTTGCCTTCTGTTTCTCAGGCATTGAGCACATTAGTTCCCTCACACTTATCACTACTACTCCCGATTTCTGATCCTTCCAACATGCTAAACACAATCTCCGAGGCCCAACCCGCTTCTGACATTCTCGAAATGACAACTATATTTCACTCAAGGAGCGATAGATGATTACACAGTACAAACTACCAACCTATAGTATGCATATTAGTATTGACTATTGACTAAAAAAGCAGAGCCCAGCTAGAATCCATATGCTGTATGCACTGGGGATAAAAGGAACGTGAATAAGGAAGAATGGATCCACACCAGTAGTGTGCTGGGCATTCAGGATGAATCTGTAGAGGGATGAAGGAATTTAAAATCATATATAATGGAATTAATCATCATTATTAGTGTTCATAATGGAGAGAATTCAAGTGATCTATCATTAAGGAAGGGGGAATGAGTTGCATTTTCTACCTACAGGGAGCACAAAGGCTCCTGACCGATGAGCTCCCTTTAATAATAATGACTGTAATGAGGGGGATAAGAATTAAAAGTAATATGATGATGATGATGATGATGATGACTATGATGAGGATAAAGGTGGAGAGATGGACATAATAATATTATATGTGGCAGAGTGAAAAAGGTTTAAAGCCAGTTTGGGCTATTATGGATGCAAGGGAGACCCGACATAATCCGCTTGACAAATTGTGCAGCAGGAGTGAAATGAGGTGAGATGGACAAAAAGTAAGTAGCATGTAGGTAAGTTTTATTGCTTCTACATGGGGAACTATTATGTCCTCTGTCCAAAGGGAAGAACGGAGTCCGTTTCTAAACGAAGAATAGAATAGGGACTTGGGCTTTAGATGACTTTTTAAGAGAACCTTAGTCAGCCAGTATAGCTTCTATTTAGCACCCGTTACTACTTACTGGAGGTACTTCTCAGCTTTCTTCTGTGTCGATCTCCTCATTGCATAGACATAAATATATGTCTTCCTGTTTACAATTAGTATCACAGTCCAACCCCTCTAGTGCCATAAGAGGAAATGGCATATTTCATCTGGTCCAAAATAGTCACCGGCTCTGGGTTTAATTTGAGTTCAACGTGTTTCTAATATCATATAGTTTCTAGAGTCGCTGGATCTGGCTTCATAATTTGTGTTCAACGTGTATCTAATATCATTTACACATTTTTATTTAGGATGGAGTTGATTTTGAAACATGTTGGAAAGTTTCGAGGATTTAAAAAATAAATAATTTGAGTTTTGCCATTTGGGAAATACTCGGTTTAGGTGTTCAGGTGCCAATATTAGTAGAGGTAAGTGAGCTCAGTGAATGCTTGAAAGTCAAAATCTTACGTTGTCCAGTAAGCAGGAATTGTGTCGTATTGGTCTCGTATTATTAGCCTCATTGTCCTCATACGTATAAAGGGAGGAAACTATAGGCTCGTATTGACAGAGAGGGATATCTGCTGTCATGTTTCCATTCCGTGCATCGTCCTCAATGAACCTCATTCTTGAATGGAGTTCAGCTTGAGTGAGGAGCACATCGTTATAATAGTATTTATTATTTTGTTTGCAAATAACTAATGTACAGACGAGTAGATAGATAGGAAAGCTTCATATATGTATGACACGATTTTTGGACACTAAACTACAAATATATTAGTCAATGCATAAATAAATAATACTTATTGTAAAAACCAGTCATCATCATTCACTCTCTAGGTAGATATTCTGAATCGGTGGCTACTCGTGGTTTTCCATATTCCATGGAAATGACAACAGGAGGTGTGGAGGATCTGTCATATTTTATTCCAAGGCAAGTTTGGAAGTTGCCCTCGGGTCTAAGTAAATGAATTTAAGGGGTAAAACATCGACACTACCCTTCCGAGCTTATACATTTCTCATTCAATTTATTCACAATACGAAGCAATCCCTCATATCCAAAAATCCACCCAGACTCCCATATTCTAGGTCAATAAGGTATCTTATGACACAGAGAGGAGTCATGAACTCACACTGATAAAGAATAAAATACAATGGGACATCAACTGTAACCATTTATTCCATTTCTGTGCTTAAAATGTCAAACTTTTCAATTAATATCCCCTCTTCTTCTCAATCTTTCTCAAGAGTGGGTTGAGCAAATGGGAGAATAAGAGAGTGTTACAAAACCCGAAGATCCATTTGTAGTTCTGGGTACTAGGAAATGAATATGGTATTTGTAAATTCTTTTTAAATCCAAAAGGTTAAGAAATAGCCACAATTGGAACTGTTTGTCCGTTGGCTTATGGAATGGGATTCATTGGATGCAAAACTTGATCTGGAGAAGAATGATAAGTTCCTCATGAGGGATCGGGAAAAAATTTAGTTAGTTAGTATAGTACTTGTAGTTGTGTGTGGATGTGGTGGGTGGGATTCATGATTATCATAGATTTATGTGTAGAACATGAAGAGTACTGTAGTAGCCGAAAGTCATAAAGTTATATGCATGATTGAGCAGTTTCTTTTGTACGGTAATAAGATTAATTTGGGACGAAAGATTTATTCAACATTTTACACACAAAGAGATAAAAGATTTGTTTTCAAATGGGGACTCGTCGACTGGTCCAAAAATGAAATGCAAATGGAGTTGAGATGAGGCAGTTAGTTAGTAACCGCTTTTGTGTCCTGGCACTGCAGGGAGGGAAACGATATCCTAATGAGGATAATTGAAGCTTGTTAGATGACTATTTTATGGATGATGATGTCAGAAAGAGCAATAATAATTTGAGTATAGAGAATAAACCGTGACTTTGAGATCGTGATGCGTATAGGTGATTTTACGACCATAATGGGACTTTGTGTTTCGTAATCATCCTCACCAGTAATCTCCTTCCGTGTCTATGCAAACAGGCAAGCACCTCTCTTCCTTCCTTCCAATGCTAATAGTCAAACGAATCTCATTATCATTTGATATAATATCCTATTGGGATCATGATTTCATGGGATACGGTGAGCTAAAGAGTTTTTGACATACACGCACATTCAAACATCTCCTATGTGTTCCACAATAGTGCAATGAGCGTAGCTACATGGCCATTAGAAAATTGCTAGCAACTTCTCAAAAACTATAGAATCCATCCCAATTTCATTCAAAATCAGCCATCCAAATACAAGTCCTTCAAATGAAATGTTCGAATACTGTAGAACTTTGTATTTTTTTCATCACTACTGAATTTTAAATTGACAAGAAAGTTATTTAAGTCCCCGTTGTTAGATAGTAAATAAACATTAGGAAATTCGGAACTGCTTCTGAAGCTCATTCGATATTCGTTTAAGTGAAAAGTCATCTACTATCAGGCTCCGATATCCCCGTTCCGTTTACGCCCCTGTCATTGACACACATGTATATTTAAAGCAGAATCATCCGAAAGAGATAGTGAATTTCAAGGGAAATAAAAAGAGTTGAGTAAATGGGAGGACAGAGTTAATGCATGTATAATGGAGGCAGTTATGGTAGGCTTTATGGTTCATTTTGGCGAGAGACACAAGCACAAGGAAGAAATGCCTTGGTTGAACAGATCCTGATTCTTGATAAAAGTGTCAACCGACGGGCAGAGAAAGACCAGCGATTTTGTGGATTTGTTGGCATTGCAAATGCACAGAGGACTTTGAGTATATCTGGGAATGATGCAGTTACAACTGTTACAAGTTACAAATTGGTAAAAGGGTTGCCTAAAACCATGGAGAAGCAGGACAATAAAATCCCGATATTTGGGATTAAACGGATGATAACAGGCCATTTGGAGCACCGCAAACAATCTCATTATGGAGATATGACCAACTACTCCAGCACTCAATCCACCACTTCCGATTCCACAACCACATTCTGATTTCATGCTTGTAATTAAGCTTATCTTCTCTTATTCCAAATCCCGATGGGTTTACAGAATCTAGCACTAGTTTCTTTTGTCATTTTAGTCGAAATTTTCCATTTCCTTCTTTGGGTTTGGACACTGGAATTTTCCCTATCCAACTATTGATCTGTAGCCATCTGAAAGTCTTAGTTGTATGTATGAAATTTACAGGCTACCATGGAAATCAGCCGCTGCTTAAATGTTTACTATTATAAACTATTTGAAGTTGAAAGCCTTCATTTAAAACTTTAGATTTTTAAGGTTTGAGGATGAGAATTTTTTTATCCAGACATTTTTTAAACTCTGAAAACTTGAAATGTCTAAATGCAACGTAGTCATGTTTTATGATAGTATATAAAGCACAAGTCCAGCACAGGACAAGTTAAGAATTCATTTGACGTGTGCTAAAGCCTATTATGGATCTGAAATCTACTGTTGAGCATCTGCTGAGACCAAATTGCTTAAAGACCTTAAATTTGTCGTCCAAACAATGACAATATGTCCGTAATGCCGTTCCGTCTCCCTGTGAGCTTTTCTTATCCAATTTCTCAATAACATCTATTGACATATTGGTGGCATTCAAGTCGGTCGAGTGATATATTGAGAACTAAAACCTTGTGGCTTGCTGCATACCCCTGCGGGAGGTAGCGGGTATATGCCCAATCCACAGACGAACCGTTTTCCTTGTTCGTCATCCGTGTTGTAAAAAAACAGCAAGATGTACTCCCTGATGCGGGTGTAACTTATTTTACGGTCTAAAACCACGTACTTATATCTTAGAAATTAATAAGTTATGATTCAAGGGTATCATTAGTTTATTTCGTTGATTACAATAATTTCAGAACAAACTACATATTAATATCAGGACTTTTTCCAACGGCAGTTTAGGCTCAGTTGCAAGCCTGAATAAAATTATGATAGCTATTAAAAAGTGTTTTAAAATACCCCTCTGCCTGCAGCCCAACTGTTTAAGATCCTAGCAGAATACATTTTAAACTCGGATGGATAATTTAAAATTGATTGGTGCAATTCAAAAGATTCTTTAACCATCCAAATTAATTCAAAAGCCCAGTTCAAAAGAATCATGGCTACTTGAGATTTTAATCAAGTAATGCGTTGCTGGGAACTTTACCAAAAAGTTAATATTGGCAAATTTCAAAATCCAAAATCAAACGGATCCGTTATTTTAAAATATTGTAGACCAATATTACAACAGCCTCTGAAGAAATAGGTGACAAACAAAAGAGCTAGAAATATCATAATACAGAAAAATACAGGATTGCATTGATATGGAATTCCTGTCCTTCCATGATATTATTTAACTACCATCAAATTGGAAGCGGTATACAGAGTCATTCATCTGCAGCTAACTATGGGCATTTAGCTGGTTCAAAAAAAGACTCACTTTCTGGTTGAGCTCATTTCAAAACACAGAATCAATTGACACGCTTTCAGCTTTATTGGGTATATATCCGCCCTTTTATTTCCATCGGAGGGTCTTTGAAAACCCCTTCAAGGAGGTAACACTTGGAACCAACATCGTATATTATAAGTGGCTTGTTATTTGTCAATGGGAATTCTGTAAATGACCGAAGGTGAACTGATACTCCAAATAAATTCTCAAAGTCGGATTTTGAAATACGAATAGCATTTCTTTCTGAAACTGGAAGATTTAAGTCTGTAATCCATCAACTAGACTAGCCATCTTGGGTATACGCTAGGTCTTGAATTTCAGTCTTGATATTATTTTGTGTGTGAAATCTGCTGCTCTTATTTAAATTAAGGTTCCGAGGACATATATGCAAATTGATCTCTAGCCCTATTAATCTTATTAACCGTAAAATGTATCAGCTATTAAAATTCGACATGCCTATGGTGAGAAAAACATGAAACATGAAATGAAAATATACGTGAGACCCCTGTGGAAGTTATCTTGCGAGGGAAAAGGCAAGGTGGTTTTCAAGGCATTATCAACAAAAATAAAAATATCTAGTGACAAATTATAGCACACATCCCTGCATTCTAAACCTTTAAAAGGACCCTGTTGCCTGTCAATGTTTGTATAAAAACAGCTAAATAGTTGGCTTATGCGATTTATTTAGGTGTCCTAGAGTGGGAATTTATTTTACGACTCAAGCATGAGGAAGGTAGAGTTGTTCTGGTTCATTGAAACTAAATTCATGTATGATGGAAGTCAACTAAAGGGTCGTCTATTATACTAAACAAGTCAGAGAGGTTCTAAGTAGAGTAGAAATAGTAAAAATGAGCAGCTGATGTGAAGTAATGAGTGGTAGATCAAAAGGTTCAGTTTAGTGGAATACATGAACACTGCTGGAGGACAAACAGCAATAGCACAAGCCAAAAGGATCTCTGAAGAAAGGCACCTCGTTCCTCTCAAAAGACCAATTTCACAGGACATGAACAACTGCGTCCCATCTTTTCAATGTCCCAATCATTCACCAAAACTTTAGCTTTCTTCTCGGGCCTAGTGATGAACGCTCTAGTGGCTGTTTTACCTTAATTGCATTTTTATTATTTTCTCAAACACCAATTGAGACGAAGAGAGGGGTTGGAATACCTTTGGGATTTCCGTAACTCTATTCTAGCTGCTCAAAACTATGAGAATATAAAAATTATTTTGAAAAATTATGAATCATAAATTCTTCAAAGGATGGTTTTATAATCAACTCAGAAGTGATAGTATTAAACACACGTTCCAAAGAACGTTAAAACAACCCTGAAAAACGGACACGTACCCATGCCGCTAAATTTCACAAGGCATATTTTTCTCAACATATATGTCGCCAAATTAGCGACAGAACATTCATGCGACCTCAGTTACCTTTGTTACAGCATATTCTCAAGTCCAGTTTATCAATCCTCAGCAACGGAACAAAATACCTCGACTGGGGAAGAAACGTATCATATGTGCAGACATTTTTAATGAATTAATCTGATTAAAATTTCTAAAAAAATTAAACTAACTATCTTTACATAGGATAAAAATATTATCGACCATTTAGGAAATTTCCAGAATTTCAATTCGTTGCAATAGAACCAGGGGAAAATTAGAAAAGGACAGTGCGAGTAGATTTTAGAATGCAACCAGAGGTTGGTCAATAAATACATGTATTCACAAGACTAAAATGATTTGAAATGGATAGTAACCCGGAGTCGAGAGAGCTAAGCAGTCATCATTCCTTGCCAATAAAACAGCATGGACTGGAAAGGTACATCAGAATCCGGTATTTGGGTTCAATAATAGAAATATAGACACTTGTATTTATCGCCTTAAGAATAAAGTTGAATCATGAAAATGGATCTACTCGTAGATATGACCATGTCCATCTACTAGATCCGTAGCCATAAGGAAATCCCTCTGAACTAAACTTAAGAGTATAGACGGAGAGGGAAAAAGTGAGATACAGACAATCAAGTATTAAAGCTATACGATGGGAATATCATGGTCGAAACAGACCGAGGTCCTTGATGGGTGTCTTTTGTATTCAAAGCTGTGAGAGCATTATCAGGAATAAATGGTCGGATTGAAAAAAGTTCCTTTAGTCTTATATTTCTGGAAAGGCGGAAAGCGATCTGGATTGAAAGCCGGGAGTCAGCCAAGAGAAAAAATGGTCGTTAAATGGAGTGGACAAAAAGGCCCAGCAATATGTGATCTAATGCACCGGTATTGATTTTAGTTGACAGAAGAATTCATCGTATTTAACGCAGTACACGGTTCTTGTTGTTCTACCATCATCCTGATTTCAAACTCTTGATACAAATACATAATCATCAAGTTAAACTTTCAAACATTATGCATAAAACATACCGTGTCATGAGTATGAGAGACAGTCGAATTATGTTACCCCTTTAGAATAGTCTGGATGCATCATAGGTAATTCAACTTTAAGGTAAATAGGGAAAAAAATTTGAGACACGTTAGCATCTTGAACCCATCTAAAAATCATACACGTGTGAAGTTAAAATAATTGCGATAGGATTCTATTGATTAATTGATTGATTGATTTATCGACAGTAAAAAATTAACACTAGTTTTACTCATTTTTCAAGATTTTTTTGTACTAGCGTTATTAAATGTGTGCATTAATTTAATTTAATTCTTTATGATAATTTGAAACTCAAGCAAATTGGAACAGTTCTGTTCTGACCCGAGTTCAATTTATACGCTACGAGTATGGTTCATAGTTGACCTTATTAAGAGAGCTGCTAGTACACTATCTGTACAAAAAAACTATTAAATCCTAAATACGTGATTTCACAGCATCTCTGCTAGATCATCCGTGTAGTTTCCAACCATGAAGATTAGTTGACAAAGTCCCTCTTTCAAACTACACGTTTTCTTTAAGTAGTAAACTTAGCAACAATAGAATCTTCAGCTAATAAATTTTTAACGTTCCCCTTGACCTCGCTTGTTGCATTCGGTACAATACAGATAGGCCAATTGAAGTGTTCATCAAGAGGAATCAAACGATTCTGAATCCTATTCGTCAAGTTTCAAGTCTCACCTTTACATGTTACATTCCAAGCCCGAGATATGATCCTAGGGCGGAGAGTGCAGTGGGGATCCGAAAGACCCGAAGTCTGACAGACTAAGCTATCTTGCGAGGAGATTTGAATTCACGATTTCCCTAATCTCTCTCGAGTCACACGCCTGTCGCTGTCGACGGATTTATACTTTGTCTCCCAAACCTTTTCTAAACTCCGCATGGATTCAATGTATATGAAAAGCATTTCAATGTAACACAAAATTCCCAAGGATTTGTTCTTTTGTCTTTTCAAGGGTTTCAGGTTTCAGATGGGTATTCAAAAGGGATTTAATGCTGTGATTTTCTGGCATTGACCGGTTGCACTCAGCTATTTTTGTAATTCTGATTTCAAAATTCATCAAAATTTTACGAAACCGATTTTTTGGGGGATCACCCTTTGGGGAGCAAGTAAATCCCAGTTAATCCCTGCATTTCCGGAAATCTTTCAGGGATTGGTTTAATTGCTCTGAAACGTGATTTAAGAAAACCTCATGTTTTCAGTATTGCAGATTTTTGGTTAGTGTAATTTTTCTAGAAAAAATTGTTTGAAAAAGGTAAAAGGAAAAAGTACTAGACTTGAGCTAAATAATTGTTTTGAAAGATTTGAATAAACAACCATACTAACAGCGTGTTAAGTATTTAAACTGTTGTACTGGAACATTCAAATGTTCGGATTATGAACTTTAGTTGTTGTAGATTTCAACGTTTATCATTCAGATTCAAAATTGGAAATCTATTTCTATTAGATATTTTACTGATAAACAATGTCATAGAGTTGAAAAACCGTTGTTGTTGTAATTGGTCTATATTTGACCACAAGATAATAACTAAGAACATATAAAGTGTAGGTTAAACAATTTGACATCATTGAATTGAATAGGATACTTTGAGACACGGGAACGTTTCAATATTCTGCAATTTTGAAATACAACCTAAGATAATTTGATATCAAACGTGCCCTAAATGTTTGATGTATACGTAATAATGTAATTGAGAGTTTTATTTGAATAGGATCAAAATCGAGGGATTCAAGTTCCACCCGATTGCAAAAAAATCAATGTGGATGTTTTTGGAGATTTTTCACGTAGTTTTTTGTATCCAAGCCGAGACGCAGTACAATTTGAAACCGAAAGAAGGTCTATTTTCACCTCCTTTCGAATTCCATCAATTCTCAAACGACTTTCCTGTCACAAATTTCAAACACGTATTGGTACACAAACCTGAACTCAGTGAAAAAAAATGTTTCGTCTATATTAAAATGAGCTAGTGGGAGATCGTGGTAACGTTTTTGACCTGATTTGAAAAATTTGTCTTCAATTTTCGGGGAAAATTTATGTGTCAACTTATAATTTCCAGCTTTATACCTTCAGGGTCCAAGTTAGTATGATTAGTAGACAGTAGAAAGTTGTGATAGATGCATGAAATTAATCTTAAATTAGCTAAAGTGCTCATATACCGTCAATGATGTCAGTTGCCGAGAGTCAGTTCTTAGAATCAAATAGAAAGCTTCAAGGATGGAGTGGGGGTCGATTGCGTTAATATAAGTACCTCGTTGATGTGTTAAAATTTAATACTATTAAAAATAGCTTTTGGGTAGAATACAATTAATTAGTGAGATTATTTTGATACTCCTTTATTTAAAAGTACTTGCTCACGTCACAACAGAATAATACTTGCCGACACTCCGAAGAAATTTCAGTACTAAAAAGTTGTTCAAGAAATTTTCCCGGCCCGAAGCCTAAGCTAAGGATGAGCCGAAATGTGGGGAATTATTCGACACCAATTTCCTTCAAGTAATTAAATTTCAGAGAGAAGATTCCATGTGTCCTGATCCCCCCAGAATACCTAAGATATGTTGGTGGAGCATCCATTAAACTTATGAAATGAGGCACTGGTAGTGATTCGGTTATACTTCTGAAAAAATTAAATCCAAAAGAACCTTTGATGTTTTTTTGACTGTGTTTGAATGCATAATAGAGCACAGAAGTCTAATCCTACTTAACAAATTCATACGTTCCTCTCGTTCTTGTAGATTGGATTTACAGATAAAAGTCATATCACACATCGTGGTTGCACAATACGAGCCCATTCTGGGTTGAGACTGAGAGACCTGTTCAAAATTCAGTTCCTTTGCCAGTAGTGACTACGAATATCGAAGCCCACATACTTCTGTCACCTGTGTTGGTATAAAAAGCCCGTTCCGTGAGATTTTTTAGATCATTCCATCACTCACTCACTTTGAAGTTCAGAGCTGAACAGTGAGGACAAATTCATTTTCGAAATACTTCTTTTCATCTATCAAGAGTGTCAAAATGAAAGGCTTCCTTTTACTCTTCCTGGCCATCCAGCTATCCATCGTCACTATTTCCGTCGCCCAGGTAAGAATTACAAGATCCGAGTGTAATAAAAAAATTGGGGCGTTTTGATATTTGAAATTGAGAATCTTTTTAATTGAATAAAATTTGTATTTCAAATCGTCACAGATAACATTCACAAGGGAGTGGGTCACGGGAAAGAGGTCGGTTTCTCCAAAAGTTAAGGTCGTTATGCATGAAGAGGATCAATCATTTTGTAGGAGCCTTCTACCAGCTATAGAGTTCTTATTGGAAGTATGACTTTGTTACTTTTAAATTTGATTTCATTTCCAACTTGAGTTTTCATTGCTTTTGAGTGAATTTATGTCTAACACACTTTATTCTGGGTTTAAAAAACATTCTAGGCGGAAAAGGCTCGAGAAAAAATCTGCAGTCCTCAATCTAAAGCAGTCCCTCAAGCATTTGTTTGGAACAGACCTTTACAGCAGAACGACATGACCAACTCGGTCAATTCGGCTTCACAGGGGGAATTTCTAAATACTTTCGAAGGCAATGTGGTAAATCGAATTCGAAAAGCCAACTAAGTGGAGATTTCTGTTCAAAATATGATTATAAAATTGAGACCTCCAAAAAATAAAATGCCCTCCGTCTCTGAGATAAAAACGAGGCTTACATAACCAAGGAATAACACGTAGAGAGAACTCACTTAGAACAAGTAGTTTTAGTTATTACGAGAATATAAATGTAGGGTTAGTTGTGATTTGCTATTCTCGTATTAAAATTAATGTCCGGATAACAAATCTTATTATTATATAATCATCGTTTTGAAACTAAATAAATTTATCGTTATTTAAATCATTTCTTGTATAGTTGAGTCTTGTTTAAAAGTTTATTTAAAATTGTACATTTATCATATAAGTTTCAGTGAGAGTTCAGCTATTAAAAGTACAACATTGATAAAAAAACCTTACCATTATATATTCCATCTTGTATTGATCATTTTCGGAATTTAATAAATAAAACTTATTTAATGAACTATCACTATGGACTAGCTATTTATTTAATGAGAATTCCACCTGACACGGAGGCGCAGCTCGAAAGAACAATCTCAAAATTCTGGGGAAACAATATACAAAGGCCGCAGCCAAAATGGTTTTACATAAATTTAAATATGAAAAAATTAAATATGAAATGTAAGATCAACTTTAACAGATTTTTACGGAAGATTCCTATTTAAAAACCTACTCCAAGCAGCTACGAAAGGCCCGTTCGTTTGACGAAAAATTCTGATAATATCCCTCCAGTTTTCAAACCCCTCTTAACACCCCATGGTACTATGTAATCCAATTTACTACGTCAAATAAACCCCCTGTTTCGACCTCCCCCTCCCCACGTAGTCAAATTTGTCCATTATTTAAAAAACTTCTCATATGTTTTGCTGTCCAAAAGAATTTTTTCATGATTTTAAGTCGATTTTCTAGTAAGCACCCAACGGTCAGCCCCCACTGGTCACCTTTTGAGCGCAATCGATCCGTACTCGACATTAACCATTATGTTCATTCAAAGATGAAGTCTGTGAATGGGATTTTAACAAAAAACCCACGACCAACTCATTTCTTCGACAGAGATTTCAGACAGTCACAGTACGTTTTATATTGCAATCTGGTACCCGAATCTTAGAGCTGTAGATTTATTTTGAT
>JAQFYM010000781.1:0-49603 GCA_034694785.1 Agrenia bidenticulata | reverse complement strand
TATTATTTACTTGATTTTTTAAGACTAATGGCACCTCATTTGGGGTTGATCACTAAAAGTACTCGCATTGTAAGTCATTCATTTTGCACAATATCATATCAGTTTAAAAAGATTTAGAGATCACGGCAATATAATAGTCCTTCGATTTCAGTAATTAAAATTACAATCAAATACCACGTAATCTCTACCGATTTCTAAGCTACATAGTATCGGATGTACTCCTTTGAAATATACAATCATAGGTACATACCGTCGACGAGATAATCAGGATCTAACCTATTTTTCCTTCGTCTTCTTGTACTAATTCGTCGAAGACGGCATCCAACAATAATAGCCATTACAATGGACATAGCCAAGCCCAGAACGAAAAGCAAGAAGGCTCCGGGTCCGGCTTTATGAGGAGTTAGTTCCTCTGTTTAAAAAAACAATTGCGGTTAGGATTTTCATGTAGTCATACCATCAACTTAAATACAAGTTTTAACTGATGCAATAACTTACCTAAATGAACGGCTGCGGTTTCGCTACTGTAAGGCTGATTCTTGAGGCTTTTCAAAATCTCATCCTCAAGTTTATCTTCAGAATCAATTTTCCTTCCAATACTTGATGTTGAGATTTCAGAGGCCTTACTAATCTCTCCCGAATTTCCATTTGATTCTCCTTTAGTTTCGAGAGGTGTAATGGTCGCAGATTTAGATTTGAAAACCTTAATCGGCCCTGCAGTTGAGGTTGTGGTGATTGGAACTTGGACTAATGGTTTTTGTCCCATCTGAGAGCTTCCTACTCCTGGCTGACCACTCGCCACTGCAAGTCCAGATTGGGGCATGAAAATAGGATTCTGCAGTTGTTGTTGACCATTACCATTGTCGTTAGAAGATACTACGGGATTGACA
Source organism: Agrenia bidenticulata (assembly GCA_034694785.1). Taxonomy (NCBI): domain Eukaryota; kingdom Metazoa; phylum Arthropoda; class Collembola; order Entomobryomorpha; family Isotomidae; genus Agrenia; species Agrenia bidenticulata. The sequence continues at coordinate 48,713 of JAQFYM010000781.1, read as the reverse complement.
TTGGTGATTGCGGGGACAAGATTACTCCCATAATACTGTTGCTGAATCTGAGGTGGTACGTTTTGCGGGTTGAAGTTATTGTTTGTTGGGTTACTGTATTGTAGTGTGGCTTGCGGTTGCAGAACATTTTGTTGTTGTCCTCCTGAATATCCTGGGGCAAATGGATAGGAGCCTGGCCCAAGTCCATAATTATTTTGACTATTCAAACCATTTCCGACTACAATTTAATTTAACAATTACATCTTTTCAATTTGCAGTCCTGTTTATTCATTATTTTATTTTTCAATAGAACTAGCACTAAGGAACTTACTGTACAAACCGTTGTTAGGAATTTGCGGAACAGGAGGATTACCTTGCGCATATCCAAGGCTAGGCAACTGTTCTCCAGTTCCATAATCATAGCTTGACTGTTGTGGCTTCCAAAACGGACTAAAAATACATAAAGGAGTTGATAAAAGATTTAAAAAGTTGCTATTTATTGTAAAGCTTTGGGCTCAATAAATTGGCTGCCTGTCTTTAATAATTGTTTTTGCATAACCTAACCTAAACCCCTTACTTATTGGTGTGTTTCTGCTGTTGAAGCTGGCTTCCATAATTTTGATCCATGATTCCTCCATTTTTGTGATTAAAAATCTTCCCATTTAGCGTCGATTGATCCACAGGCTGTCCAAGGGAAAATTCTGGTTGTGCCAGAGACGTTTGCTGATGCGTGATTTGGTTATTTCCCATTACGACGATGGCCTTCTCAGGCGATCCACCAACATTCAAGGACGTGGAGGGTTGCTGAGCCGTTGGTCCCTTCGATTGGATGGTATTTATGGAGCCTCCTACAACTACAATAAATACATATTTAACCATTTATTATTAGCATAATGAAAAAAAAACCGTTTTCCAACGTCAAGTAATGTGGTCACGAATTCAAAATCAATTAGTAAAATTTCTACATGGAAGGCATATTTATGGGAGGAAAAACTCTCTGAGTACAAGCAATTAAGGACGTACAAGGATAAGTTAAAAAGCATTTAAGAGAGCGTCATTAATTTAGAATTAAAATAGAAATCCACCACTTAAGCATAAAAAAGATTTCTGCAAGTCATGATAAACTCTCGAGTGAGGTTTTTTTGTTCACCGTTGATCATCCCCTAGTCCTATTATTGTGGTTCATTCCTTCAAAACTACTAATACTGTATCACCCAACTATTGTCCCACATTTGTTTGTGCGACCGTTCACAATAGAGAAAAAAACTAAAGGAAGATTCCAAGATCGATGGCATACACACAAACCCAAGTTACTCTGGATGCTTTGATGGTAAAATAAAAATCAACAAAGTACACTAGCTATGTAAATTTTAAAAAATCAAAACAGACTTAGCTTGAAATCAATCTTCTTTCTCCTTTTCTACCTTTCGTATGAAATTGTCACGCTCTAAAAAATGTCTTGGAATGACAAGTTCTATTTGAATTTCAGAAGGATTGCATGTCATACAACGTAAACTCCGTTACAACTTACAACCTGATTGGTTTTTGCAATCAATGAACATGTTTAGGCTAAAACGGCTTTGCTCTGCTGAATTAGTTTAGTCATGACTGATGAATCGCCATCTGTACTGTGGCTTTTTAGTGACGACCTCCCCAGTTTAATTATAATTATTTTTTTAGTTTTTATCTAGTTGATTTATTTTCGCTGAATTTATATTAATTCCAAGAGCTGTTGCCTTACTAAAGTTTTGCCTCAAGCGTAGATTTAAAAATCAATAATTCAACAAACTTTTATTATACTTTTTCGGTTGTTTATAATAAAATATATGTCCATTTATCTATCTGCCAGAGGCTTGATCAAGCTCTGAGTTATTCATCCTTTATTGTTGTATTGTATTTTGTATTATTTATTCAGGCAGACTGAGACCTTACTTATTATCAAAAGATACAGATGCAAGTAAACTAGTTGATAGGTAAAGGTTTATAATTTAATCCAGGAAGTTATAACTCGCGATATTCCCAAAATATTCCCGATTTCAGTACCCCCATGGCGATGGTACCACCAGAACGTGTCATGTGTCATTTAAGCATGTGCTGAGAATTAATTGAAGTGTTGCCGTTTATAAATTTGTGGAAGGTAGTGTTCTAGTGTTACTAATACTAGTACAATGTTTATGCTAAAAAATGTGCCGTAAATGTAAACCATCGTTGACCTTCTTTGAAATCACGAACCTCAGTTTCTTAATTTTGAACGCCCTTGACTTAACTAAATAAAAAATAGTTGTTTCCCCAAACATTTAATTGAAGTGGTTTAATTCTAAAGCACTGTTTCGAAATATCGATGATTATTGTAATACTGTTTTATACTGTCATACCGTAGAAATTGAATTCTCATTACTTAGCTCTAACTTAAACTTAGCTTCTTATTATAAAAATGGCGATGCATGCCAAATTGAAGATTCAAGAATTTGAGGGAGTTGACAAAGATTACCTTCCAAGCAGAGACGGTCAGGCTTATGGTTGTCCTTCTATTTTTGCAGTGACAGAGATAATCTAACGGGATTACTTAAATGCTTGAGCGTGAAGAGCATACCGTTTTTTTTATTAACTTCAACTTGTCTGCTATCCCCTATCAACCATTTACTGAAAGATTCAACTTCTCAAATTCTTATTTACGCGAATTAATATCGCGAATTTTACACCATTGGTGTCCCGTGTATTAATTATCCATGAATAATTATTTTGCGAATTTAGAAAACAAACTGTGCAGCATTTGACTGATAAATCATTCATAGTACTTATGGCAGCCGACATGTTTTGGAAAAGTTTTATCGGCGAAAAATTCACAATTGTCGAATCAAGCTAATAATTCAATAGTATTTTCCAGATACTTCGATGTTTTTTTTTAAACCGAATAAAACTTCCGTTATGTCAGTTAATCCCCAAATATAAACTTCATTTTCAAACTGGTGCTTTTGGAATTTACATTTAATCTTTCTGTTTAATTTCTGTCTCCCTGTTTTTGCATTCCCAATTAACTAGTCATTAGTTACCACGTGAAACCAAAAAAATCAGAGAGGTATACAAAGTCGTGGGAAACAAAGATTTCAAGCCAAGCAAACGTGCATAATTTCATACAATTAAGCCAGCATTAACAGGATACCAATAAGAGGCGTGTTACATTTCCTATTCTGCTTACATTAAAAGCCTAATGCAAACTCTGTCGACAAGGGAGTGAAGAGAGCTCAATGTTCTCATATTGGCTAGAATTTGTAGTTTAAAAAAAATGACATACCGGAAGGACAATGTAACTCTGGGCTCTCATCGGAGGCATCTTCACAGTTCGGAATTCCGTCGCAAGCATTGTAAATAGCAATACACTCTCCAGAGGATTTACACTCGAACTGCCATCGGCTGCAGCGACGCGAATCTGTACAGATTAGAAAATAAATTTATATTCAGACCAAGTGATACATTTTTCTATACGAGTTGGTACTACAAATTTGGTTTATCCTCTTTCCATTTTAAAAGGCTAGACAGTCACCAGAAAGAGTCGTCTTCTACATTCGAGATAAATCTGTATTACTGACATCACACTGACAACTGTATACTAGGTCGAACATTATTGTTATCGCCTGTCACATAAAAGGCTTTATGAACTCTAGAGAAAATAACCCTTGACTTCAATCATTTTAAAACACACATGAATTTGCATACCAAATGTCAAAAGCTGCTATGAATTCTTTCAATGTAGTTTTATTCTTGTTAGCAAATTTGCTTCGGTTGAGGTGAGGTATTTTTTTCATAAATCTACCTGTAAATTACGTGCGGCTCGTTAATTTTTTTCTGTTTATTCTTTAACCTCCCATTGCGAAAAGGATTTATGATCTGAGTCATCTATCATTCATTTTTTATGTATGTATATTTAAAGAAGTTAGTACTGTATTGCTATGTGTTTGTTATGAATCTAGGATTTTTTAAATGAAAAACTTATTCAATTGACAGATAAAATGTATGTTAATTTTCTCGTGGATTGATTACAAATAATTGATTAACTTTTCTCAGTCCTAGTTTTTATTTTACAAGTTTTAAATGTCATCGGAATTCAATTAAAATAATATACTCTGTATATTTATTTATTGAGCTCTAATTATTAAATAGCTTTCTTCCACTGGTACATTTTTTTTAAATGTTTCAGAGCAAAATTTGGTTAGAGCGACTCCAGATAAATTCCAGCCGTTGTTAATTTGCTCAAAAAATTGTTTTAAATTGCACGAATTTAATAACTTTAAAGCTAAATAAAGTAAACCTTACTTGGCTTACTTCCTAGCTGAGCTAAATCAACATTTTAATTGCTAAATGGGGAATTAATAGATACAGCCAAGATGTAAGTAAATGTCTGAGTTTTATTTCTATTTTCGGTAACAAAGACAAACTCTAAAACCTAATTGGAATTGGAGATCAGAATGACTGAAGAATTAATTTTTTGACTGGGTCATCGCTCCGTTAGTTTAAATTAACTGGCAGATGATGATGCATTGTGATTATTGTGAATTGCAAAACACAGCTCAACATAGTTTATTGATGACTGTCATTAAAGGAATACAATCAACATTGGAGATCTTCTACTCTGATTGTTTGTCCTTATTATTCATATTCAATTCTCTCTGCAGCCCTTCTCTATCTTAATTGCATGACTTATTAAAGGGCTGACCAGATGGGGTTTATCGGAACTAGAACACATTTCTTGATTAACCGACCTTGCACTTTCGGCAAGGTAGATATATTAAATAGAAATGAATTTGAATCCTCGGGTGGTGACCAATTCAATAACACAGCTGACCCAAAATCAAGGTTTACAAATTGCTTCTTGTCAGTTTAATTTGATACAAGATTTATCTCCCTGTAGATTTAAAGTCTAATGATCATCATAAGTTAGAAAGTCATTAACTTTAAAGTCAAAAGTCAAACTCATCACGGATTTTGAGACTTAGAAATTTTAGTGAGCCACCGAGAGTCCAAGCCAAAGCCGGAACTGAATCTCACTTGAACGAAAATCTCAAATCTGAAATCAATTTCCATCAATCACGTCTACCAACGTTCATAGTTCAGATTTCATATCATCTACTTTCAAATGCCAACATTTTCAGAATTTGGTCTTCTCGTTTTTTTTCTCTTGGTTCTACAAATGAAGATTCGCATTTATCAAAAAAAATAAACTTGATAATATAATCTGAAATTGGGATATAAATATCCTTTAACATAGCAATAAGTCTCATAATCATAGCAGGAGAATCTCCCAATTTAATTCAAATTCTTCAAGTCCTCAATTGTATATTTCATAGGATATCTGATCCATGAGATTTGATAGAATGAGGCTTGTCAATGTCACGTAAATTAACAAACCCTCTTAGAAAAGATACGTTACCGATCGTGGCTGAAAAACCTGTAATTTGTAGTTTAATAGCATTATTGCATCTAAACTTGCAATTTGTAACCAACACAATTTAACGGTAGGGATAAGGGAAATATATCTCTTGACTGTCATGAGTACCTTATTGTAATGGGTATTTTTCACAGAGTTGAATAGCTTGCTTTTTTGGCTTTTTTGTTGATGGAAGTTGAAGAAGAGAGAAACATCAGTGACCGAGATAAACAACGGTCAGATCTTTTTAGTTGTTTCTCCAGCAGTACACATTGCATTGTATGAAATCTGTAAATGGTTGGACCAGTGATTTCTTTGTCTTAAGGAAACCCATAAATCATTTTGAGTTGTGGATGTGGCGTTGTTTTGTTAGCTGATGTAATTTCAGTGGGTGGAGGATAGCGGTACTTTAACTCAAACCAGAGTTTTGGAGTACAAGATGATAGACTTTGATGTCATATTCCAACAAGGATAAACCTTACGTCTTCGGCTATATGTTGTTGATTTCTTTTAGTAATTCACAGTGCGCCCAAAACCTACCACTAAACGAATAATTATGCATTCCTCTTAATCTCACTTAATCCATGTATTTTTTCAAAGTTCGTTAAGTTCGGAAAGATACACCCAAAAAGTTTTATACTAATAACCTATGGTTTACTAATATACGAAAACAAGATAAGCGCATTTTATCGGATACTGATTTTTTAATTCTGATTCATCTGATGTTTAAGTTCAGATCTTTGCAAAGTGATAAGCAGGGGTGGTTCGTCCTTACGCACAGAAATGCGAGTTTTATGCAAAATTGCCAACAACTGAGCAATAACAAAGGGCGAGGTTTTTCTCGTCGATGGACGGATAAGTGACCACACCAAAGCCAAAGGTACAAAAAAGGTGCAACCTATATATTCTGTATATACTTGTATTGTGAATATTGTGATTGCAATTACAACCTTTTACTACATTAGTCACTACATGGGTAGTGGTAATAACGCTGATGGTGCTGATGATGATGAGTTTACTGATATTTAAGGGGGTTGGGTCTCATGTAAATAGTGCTTGGTAATCTATTCGTAATGAATGCCTTGTAAATCATAATGTACACTGTATTCAGTATTCAGTGTCGGCCATAACTTTCTCTATTGGATAGAATAAGGCGAAGATGGATTGTGGGGACATAATATAATGCTCTGCTGATGTTCATTGCTGAATCGGATTTGCAAAATCACAACCCCCTGTCTGTGTATATACTCTTTGCAGTGCCTGCTACTCTACCTCTAATACTCAGGACAGCAACTCTTACGATTGTAAGAATGCGAATTTTTTCGTCGTGAACGGGAGACTGCTGAATACTAAGCAAGCATGGCATTGTAATACATAACTAGCTTCTACTTGTAGCTTAAAAGATATAGAAGAACCCCGCTAAGTAGGTACTGAAAGAAGAACAGGTACAATGTCTTCTGAGGGTAGATTTTACAGTTGAGCTGGTGTCGTTCGTTGGTGATGGTGGTAACAGTTGTTGTTGATTATAGTATTGAGATTCGTGCGGCAACTATCGCGTCTTATCATCAAATAAGCAAAGTCAGTCTTGTCCTAACCCACAAGAACATATCACACATCATAACTACAGTTTAAACTTCCTCAAACAATTTTGTATTTTCTCTGGTAATCAAACCATTTCTATTCAAAAACTTTGGTCTGTAATATCTCTTCAATATTTACATACTGACTCATCATAAATTATTCGTGCCATGTCCATAATCAATATTATGTATTTACAGACATTTGATTGTTGTATTAATTCAGGAGGATTAGAAGTTTTGTTTTTCTTTACACATATCTAATTTTAAGTGCGTTTGTGTTATTATCATCAATGCTCATTATACATAGTATATGGAGTTTCAGCATTATTACTGTATCTCTTTTACTTTGTATGGCTCTAGTTTAAAAAATTAATCCATAATTAAATAGGTATCATTAGGTTACAATTGATAGTTTTCAAAAGTGTAGTCAGCAATAATCTCAAACACAAACGCATGTACAATTATCAGTCACGAAGAGTGGAATTTATGTAAATCCTAAGTACTAATAAACACAGATTGCGTATATAGATACGTTGTATTTCAACAAGTCTCAACCACATGATTTATCTGTTTACAATCAAGGCATTTGTAACTCAGATAACGATGGATTCCCTACTCCAAGTTCCATTTTAATAAGTTTTTATGAATTGGTATTCATGCGTATGCATTCAATCAGTTTCAGTCGAGGATACTTATTAACAAGCAGAGGAGTTGAAACAGATTTTGCTCTATAATTTAATGTGGATTCTTTTGTACCCATAAAATAAATATTTAAAGCTCCGTGTTTGTGTCTCAGTTTCAGAGAGTGATTACTTGAGAAAAAATGGCTTCCAAATTACGGAGAGTACCACTTTTTGGGATTGACAGTGGATTTTCCATTGTCTCACCTATGAAACCTAAACCAAAGGTAAGTGTTTAACCTTTTAAACTTTTTCTCCCTTTTTAAACACCTTTCGCATTTTTGGCAATAGTGCAAATGTATTATAGTTAATTGGGCACTAATGTAGGGGGTCTAGACTGTACTGGTCTGGTGAGTTGTCAACTTAAGCCTCTTGATTACATTTTGTGAGAACAGTTTCTCCTGGCAAACCTCGTTCAATTTGAGAAATTTAGCGATGGTCGTGATAATTGCTTTTCATGCTAATGTTAAGTCCCGCACGAAACTCGCCAAGAGAATTGTATCGATTACCTAATTAACAGATGGTGTATTTATCTTCATAGTTCCTGGTCATTACCTTTTGGAATATAATATTCCATCGAAAACATTTTTCCCATTAGTTTTTTCAGTTTAATTAAAAATCCCAATGCAAAAGGTTAGCACGTCACAAAATGTTCGAGCTGATTTGAGAATATTTAATTTAATGAAAAGGGTCTGCTGACTCTTTGAGTAACATTTTAAGCCTACATTATTACACACATGTGTCTCCAATTTCGTTGTTCTACTCTCAGGATATGAGTGGTATGAAGGTGTGTGTGTGAACCCTTTAAGTCACACGTGTATCAAATATCAATTGAAAAATCGATTTTATTATGAGAAGATTTCGTGCACTTGCTACCGCGGACAAATCCTTTTATCCTATATAATATTACGTTACAGAAGATTAATGTCTTGTTTCTCATGGAACAATGGTATGACACAATTCTAATCATACCAATAAAAAATGTTTCCTGTTCCCTGTCTCTCCATCCGCAGATTGTATGTAATAAACAAAGCTTAACGAGAGAATACAGACTTCTTATATATAGTTTACAACTTGGCAAGTCGTAATATTTTTTAATCAGGATTGAAATTATGAAATATGCATCCAACCAACAATGCTTGATCCTTTGAAGGTAAGTAAGCTTGGACAAGTTACATGCAGTTGACTGACTGTTTGAGCACAGTTACTTAAAGTGTGTCCTTATGTATTGTGTCTGTTGTTAATTGGTTTCCGTTGTAGAATTCTTTCTTTCAAAATGGGATCATCCTTCCTGTCCTGCTTTACATACGCATAATATTTATACATGATCACTCATATTACAGGGTACAAGGTTGGTCAATAAACGTGACTTTTGTCATATTTTTTAGATTTACTGAAGATAAATTGCTACCAGATCTGCGGGTTAAAATTTTAATGAAAAGTCTTGTTTAGTTGTTTCAATCGGAGATTCATAACTCAAGATAAATATTGGCTCCCATGATGGTGCAAATCATATTAATAAGGGTTAAAATAATTTCATAACAGGTGAAAACAATTTCCAGCTAAGAATTTTTATGCTTGTGCATATTTTTATTTAAACGATCTCAAAAAGTAGACAAGAAAATATCCCTTTCCATGTTTTGCCTACACAATAATATTGCACAACTCAAGTCGCTAGCACAATCCAATGTAGCAATAGATAATTCATTCGGTTGTTAAGTATTTTGCAAGTCGTAAAATCAGTCGAAAAGGTCTAAATATCTCGACAAGATATTCCCATACTTGGTCTATCTGTAAACAGTCTCATTTAATTTTTTACATGAAATTAATCCGACGTTTCGACGTTCTAATGCAAAGTAGAGAAGATTCATATCGTTAGGATAGCTGAGCCAATCAAGACTAGGCCGAGGACAAATATGTGGAAATATTTCTCATGGTTGTGTGTGGAACTAAAGCATGTTTTGAAAGCGTAAAAATTGGGAAAAAATCCTAAATTACCCGAAAGATTACTGACATTACTGTCATTGTAGAGTGACAATATCAAAATCTGACAAAACTTTGATACTTTAACTTCATGGGTAGTCTCTTATCTTCTCAGTTCATGACATTTGCGAACATTGTTTTAAAATTTGTTGAAAGAGGCGAAACTAAGAACTTGAAAAGTACAAACTACTTTAAAGATTATTCCATGTTCTATTCCATGCAGAACAAAGAGCATTAAATGATTCAAGCGACTGACTTCCTATTTCATCATCAAATCCTTGCAAGACAAGTCACAGTCACAGCCATCCCGGATTCATTCATGGTGACAGATTTTTTCCCCATCTTCCAAACTCAGACTTTGTTTCTGAGATTGACTCTTTTGCTTACAATTTCTTACTTTATACCGTTCATGCTCTTTACCAAAATGGAAAAAAACTTTCATCCCTCTGGTCTACAAGTGGGAAATATTTTTTCAAGTAGTACCATTCTGTTCTCAAGATTTTTTCATTCTATACCCAGTAAATAAGGAGACGCCATGGATTTTGAACAATATTATGAACATAAACAAAAAACATACAAAGCGAAAGACAGGTGAAAAAATATGTAAAAATACACGTTTCTGCCTTGTGAGACTCTGTGAGTAAAATTATGATTAGATGATCCTATCCCTAGTTTCGGTAGGTGATTCCTTTCAGTTCCATTTAGATCACAGAGTGCAGAATATGCGATGCAATGAACTATCCACATTTCTGATTGCATTATATAGCGGCAGCTGGAACTTGAAAGTTGGCTAAGAAGGTGGATTCAGGCGTGGATTTATTCTTCTAAATGTGTTACTTCCATTGCTTCTAGCCATGTATGCTCAATTCCCTGATGGGTAACTGACAACTACTAAGAACATGTAGTCGAAATGTGTGAATTCAACGTTCAAAATTACTACATCACACTTACAAACAGGTCGTCGCCCTCCAAAACTTTTTTCCCACAGACAATTTAACAGAAGTGAATCTTCTTTCCCAGCTTGCGTTATTTACGTTTGGGACTTCCCTTACAAAACTTTAACTTTGTTTACCAACTCTGATCAAATAATGTGATTTCGTCTTCCCCTCACATAGTTTCCTCCATTGCTGTTTAATCAGTGTGTTTTTCCGGAGGGGATGAAAACATACAGGAATAATTGAGAATGCTTAAAATTCGCAATGATGGGCTAATTGGGTTTAAATGTACTTTGGACATCCGAATTTGCCTAAAGTGCAAAAGAATACGAAATATTGCATTGGTATAAAGCTTGAATGAAACGCCGTTGGGGTCTGAACATAAAGAAAAAAGATAAACTTCTGAAACAATTTCAGACGGAAGTTCATTAGGACTTGATCAACTCTGATTTCAGAATTTTTGAGCTTACTATACAGAGAATTTATCCTATGCTGTAAAGTTCAATTCAAAACGGAGAAGGCAATCTTTTATGTCAGGATTATGGTTATTTAAAAAAAGACATAAAGGCGGTCGTGGTTCGTGTTCAATAGATGAAGAATAAATTAAGTAATGCTTACTATTTTCTATCAGGAAATCACGATCAATCATCATCATGAGTCAGTTCTTTCTTTCATATCTCTTAGATTCTTCATAATCAGTTCAGCCTGGTCAGGCCTTTGATGCCATTCATTCATAATCCAATGAAGACACTTGATTTGCTTACTATTCGCTTTTATTAACTACAAGTTCATCGACTACAGGATCTTTATGAAATTTCTAGGCATATATATGCGGTATCGTACGGTACAGAAGCTTATATTGCATAATCAAGGTTTACGGCTCTTTATTATCCAATCGGGGATTGTTATTAATCAAACTACAACTTCTTCCCAAACTTGTCTAGATTCAAATTCTTTAAAGAAACGCGAGGTTCATTGTACCTCACGCTCACGCACAAATGAATCAGGACGATTGACGACGCTATGTCGAAATCAAACTTAATGAGAAGAATGTATATAATAATATTACAATTTTAGTAAAACAAATCTACATGATATTTCTTTTCAATAAATTGACAATGCCAAATATATAAAAAAAAAGTCAATACAGCATCAAAACATCCGATCATGTCAGACTTACAATTCCAAAAAAAATGGATTGAGCTCATTAATGGATTTAGAAAATTTAATCTTATTGTTGGTCCAAATATTATAGACCAATCAGATGGTAGGTTAATGCCATCAGTTTGTTAATTTTCTATCCCTCATGTGCTTATGCATTTCGTACGTTTGTTTCATATTCATCGTGACTTTTGATTCATCATGCTTGCAGAATTAAAGATGGATACAATTTTCTGTAATATATCCCACACGTCTAAGTGTTCGGCCCATATCGTTGGTCCAGATTCGTTGGCATCCATTTATAATAGCATCGGATTCATTCAAAGAAACTAATAACAGAGGCTGCCACGCACAATGTAATGGTCTCAATTGAACAAAGTTTTAACTTTATGATCTGCTCTTACAGATACTCTACATAGCCAAGAGAAGTCTCAGAAAATAAATTCAAGAGAAACTGAATAAAGGAAGAAATAAAATATTATTGTTTTGAATATTGGAAACAAGACACTACTCTGTCTCCAAGTCTCCACCCCTATCTGCTCCCACTAGTAAGCATTATAATTATGGATATCCTATAGAGATTCTAGAAATTCCTGACATCGAACTTCAAACGCTCTGCTTGTTTTGGTTAGTGGCAATGGCCAAAATTCGTGCAAATAATATTATCTGGCAATTGTAATAATACGACCTAGCCATCAATAATAAAAATAGCTAATAATGGTCATTTAAATTTTGAATTGCACTACAATATATAGTAAGAGAAGACAATAATTTAGGGATTTTTTGGCTAGGAAAAAATGTTAGACATTGTCAGACCTCCCATTCCTCACGATTCTTAGAAATTGAGAAAAAACAAGGCAGCCAAGGCATAAATGAGAAATTAAACTCCGGCTGGCTTTCTTATTTCGTTGGAATGTTCTTCTTTGAGGGGCCTCTAATAATGATAATTTAGCATTCGAAGCTAAGAACGGACGAATCTATTAATTCTTAAACGAATCATTTCCTCTCAGTACAGGCTCTATGAAGTGTTGTAAATGTAATTTACAGTAATTTAATATGCTCTCGACTCTCAAAAATCCCAAAGTGAGATGTTAGCTCGTTTTGCCAACATTGTTGCAATCGACAGGGACATACGGAAGGAAACCGATTAAGAATTCTTATTTATTTGAATAAAACTCTTTGAATACAATTGAATCACTTGGGTACGAGGCTGCAAGAGATCCGAGTTGCAGAGTTAAAAAAGTTTTCTATTTTTTAAATTGTTCTCGTGCTTTCGGAATTGTAATGTGTTGAATGTTTAAAAAAACCAAGAAAAGTTTTACTCTTGGTGGAAAGGAAAAGTAGGAAGTAGGTCGGGGCTCCTATTTCATTAAATTACAATTCCTTTACACTGTTGACTCTTGACTATTTGTCTGCTGCTGCTACCGAAATTAAATGCATACAGCTCGAGGACCAAATGCATGATGTTCAATGTAAAAGACTGTTGGATGAATAACATAAAATCCCACTGAGTCTCGTGTAATGCTTTTTTTGTACTTGGAAAACATCTATTTTAATTGAAATAGAATGACAAAGGGTATTCAACATTCAGCCCTACTTGTAGTTGATTCCCACGCTCAGTTTCTACCAATTTGTAAAACCAAAACCTAAAGTTTTCTGAGTAAATGTAAGAACTGGTTTTACTCTACGAAGGCCCTTATTTTGAACCGCTCTGCATTATTAGAAAATCTACTTAATTTACTATCTGCCAGATAAGGTAATTTAAAAACACTTTTATCCAAAACTGCCCTTTTCAATAAGAAGATTTCGCATGTTTTTGATACGCTATTAGCTAGCACGAATTTAAAAATGACCCCGCCTTTCGTAATTCGTATGTTCTGCAAATGGAAATTCCTAAAGAACATTTATAATTACATGCACCAACCGTTTTTGGAGAATGGGAGTTTAGAGAGATTCATTAATTTTTAGCTCCGATTATTGACTTTGGATCCAAAAAAAATTGTTGTCTGCTTTTCTCTATTTCCTATCCTTGAGTAGTAAAAGGAGTAAAATATACAGAGAAATTTGGGAACTGGTAATTGAAAGAAAAACTCACGGCTTTCCAGCGCTCCTAGAGGTCCGGGAGATGATGTCACAGTTTTACCCGAACCATCGCTGCTGACATCAGCGTTGTTAGTAACTGGAACGCTTTTTCGGATTCCATTACTTTTGTTTTCTCCATCAGCTATCTGATTCCTACGTTAAGTTTAACGAAAAAAATATAAACGCAACCTTGAATATTTTCAATAAAATATATGTTACACTGTAAATTTAGATTTAGAAATCTCTAGACGTTTCGAATATCCGGTGTGCTTATCTTATGATTATTGAATTTAACAACGAAATCTCTTAGTCATCCTGAATCATCTCCGTTTTGAATATATATTTTCTACACACTAGCTCTTACTCCAAGGGATACTTTCTATATAATTTTCGTTCACCCATTTTTGGAAAATTTTATATTCACCTCATGAAACAGCATCCGCTAGAGAGTTGATTATATTACAACTCCAGCAGTGCGTATAAATCTATAATACGGTGTTGCACAGTTAGTTTACATAGCATATTTTCAATTTAGGCAAAGGGAGGTATTGAAATTTGTTCTGGGTGGATCATCTCATATCTCAAAAGCTCACATTAACTCATGAATGTTTGCCTACTTTTAATGTAAGCGTAATCGAAAAAGGTTTCAGGGAAATTCGTCTTGGTTTCCGCTGGGACAAGTAAGGCACAGCTCGGTGCTACTTTTATCAAAAACCTGCTAAAGTAATAAATTCTGCTTTTGGAAGAGAAACGACTATCTCCCTTTGGGCTAATCTATGCAAATCAAAAAGATTTTAGCAAGGAGGTAAGAAATGTGAAGAGGCGATGAAAATAAAAAGATGTAAACTTTTATTGCTTCAGCTGAATTTTAAATTCTCGTTAAATGAATGCATACGGAACGGACCTGAGTTGACTTAATTCCGTTACATGTTGGTTATTCCCATTGTTATGGGTTGTGTGTAACTGAATATTTGCCGGAACTTGAACTTCTTTCCGTCTCAAAATGGCGCTCATGTAGTGGATTTGGGAAGTGAATTTACACCGAAAATCTTCAGGAGATCCGCAGTCAAACATGTAACAACTGCCCGAGCCCTGTATATCAAAAATAAATATTCTGTGATTACTTCAAATTATAGCCAATCATAAAATCAGACAAGAATTATTTATCAATTATGATTAACAGATTGAACTGATATTTAAATTTTTCAGAGAGGCTAATTGGAAATAGGCATGGAAAATCTTTAGACTTGCTAATTTACAAAACAAGATGATGTTTTTATTAAGATTAGATTTTGTCTAAAAATCATGCAATCCAAATTTAAAATGAGCCTGTCAAGAACTTTCAATATAAAAATTACAATAGCTCAATGAATACTGTATCATTTGTGCGTTTGAGTAATTTATCTCTCACTTGAACAGGATTTTTTACTAATTTATGTAAATCTTTATCATCTTATTTGGTGATGTTAATTACAATTTTCAGGTTGAATTCCCCGTGGAATATTCTCTGACACTCTTTGTATGACAAGAAGAAAATTTATAAAGCTAGCAAGTTTGATATTTTAAAGACTATCAGTTAATAACAGTTATGAAATGAATGAATAATAATTGAGAATTAAACACACAAAGTGAAATTTTAAAATTTTCGTCAGAAGTTGTAAATAAATTTTTGAATGATATAAGAACATTTTCTATAGCATTAAAGAAAATACTTTGTGAGAGAATATCTGACATATTGCAAAATGTCCCAGACACTTTCAATTATAGATTCGATTCAATTATGTGGGAAAATAAAACTTCGCATGTTTTTATAAATTAGGCTATACAATTAAAAAAAACCCATATTAAGAAGACCAAACTATTGATCTATCGCCATACATAATTATATTTAGCCTTCAAATCCTTTAATATTAACATTATATTTCATTTGCACTACTTTCCTCGCTTACGCTTAGTTTATTTTCAGCATTTACATTTTTGAATTTTGTCTTGGTTTTCTGGTAACAAAAAAGTATTAGTTCTGGTTTCAACCAAACTTTCATTCAACAGAATCTGATAAACTTGGAATTTTGTAAACTACAGTATCCAACTGTTTGACAAAATGATATTTATTGATGCCGAAAACTACAAGGCCATAACCTATTATTACCATCCAACATCCCACCATTCACCAACAGTTTTGCTATCAAAATTATGCTCAGTTACTTATCAAATCATCTTATAATGACAAAAGGTTGAATGAATGGCATACTATTAAGCTACTGTGTAACCCAACACTATAAATGAATGAATTTTAATTCAAATGAACTGATGTGATTTGCATTGAAAAAGGTTCGTTCGTCAAACAGAAACCACATTTTAACACATAAAATCATTTGAATGTTAACAATTACTACCATCGGTTATTTATTCTTTCGTTAGCATATCTTCATATACCGTCAACTGTAAGTTTGTATACACCTGATAGCATTTCAAGTACCACAAGTGTGGTATCTTCCCATGAATTTGCAAACCACGGTAGCAAACAAAATCAAATTGACTGACCAAGGTCCCCAAGTGGCTTGATATTTCCCAGCGCTAGCTTTTGATCTGTGACCGCATAATGTTACAATTTCAATATTATCATGGCATCTTGCTTGAATTGAGACGCGAGTGAGTTGAAGTAATTCATAACAAAACCTGAGAGCAGTTGGTAGTTTTTCTGCAATTTCTAATGTAGGATAACCTCAGTCCCCCTTACGTGTCCTTCAGTAATCTAACTATCTACTACCCCTGCAGCAAATTTGCAGCAGCAAATCAACATAACGAGTTAAGTTCAATTGAAAATCTAAAAAGAGATTAAGATGTCCCAAGCATTAAGATTGTGCTATATTTTCCTGTTTTTTTCCTTTGTTGAAGATCTCATCATCGTGTATGGCATTTTCCACCAATGCTATGCAACAATCCCTTCTCCACTCATTTAATACAAACACAATAATCCAGGCAAGGATGAGTGGAATAAGTAGGGCACCAATAATGAAATAATAAAATACTTTCATCATGCGTGGCAATCATGTCTGATTCATCGTGTTAAAACTCACCCCGTATGTAGTTTGTTAACCGAAGCAGTATCTCTATTTAGTATTTTGAATGTAAAAATAATAAGTACAAGAAGCTAATTCGGATAATTCACCGAGAATAATCCTTAGAGAAAAGCTGTGCTTTTGAAGTTACGATATTTATTTATATCCTTGAAAATATAACATTGACTACCATATTTTAATGCGGCTTGAATATAGTATGTACAAATAGCTGATTGGACTTTGCACAGAATAGAATTGAAGCGATTGGAAACTGACAAATGAATTGGTTGGGAATAGACTAGTGAAAGTTAATGAGGTTTACATTGCCTGAGTTGTGCAAGGATGCAGAATTTACACACAATCTTTAGCATTCACTAGAATTTTTAGGAATGTTTTAATAAAACTGTTGCGTCAAAGGCTCGTAACAAACGCTATTTAAATCATCGGCATTGATTGATGGAGGATTAAAACACAAAAAACAATAGGTTTTAGATTTGACCGTTTGCAATATACACCTTTTAAAGCATAGGGGAAAACTGAACCTAATGAAAATATTGGAATTTCGAAGGAAATTTACCTTTTCTTCAAACACTGCGACATTGCAACGTGGAGTGCGACAGCAAAGTCTAAGACAATCGTCCCGTCCAGTGACACGCAGGTCAGATTCGTTTAAAAATCTAGCACCCAGTTCTTGAGAATCCTTAGTGCGGATAATACTCCCTTCACTAACTTCATAATTCGGCAAACACAAGGACACCCCACTACTGACATCGTCTTCAAAGAAAGATTCACTCTGAGTGCCACCGTTATTGATATGATTGTTAAGAAAAGAATGAGTTGATACTGCTGTGAGGAGAAAACAGAATATTACCATCAAGTTCATCACAACACTTGTACGTGTCACCAGTGGGGTGAGTTTGTTTGGATGCACAGAAATTCTGAAATGTTTAATGTGCAGGGACGAAATAGTTAAAGACGTTTGAAACCGACGAAGCTGAATCATAATGAGAGCTTTCAAAATTGACTGAGTGTCTTCAAACTAGTATACAACACCGTGTATCTTTTTATTTTAACAATTAGCCAAAGTTTTCTATGAAAAACATTAAACCACCTTTACATTTTGAAATCGGAGCTTAAATATATCGACTTGTCTACATTAAAACTACGAAGGGAATCTTTTGACGAGGTAGGTTGAAGCCGTAAGAAATACTATTCAACCCCCAATGGTATGCTCCTTTCATAGCACTTCTCATCGCAGGCCCTATGACGGCAATGTCAAATATCGGGATCTTTCGTCAATCGATAAATGCCCGAAACGGGGACTTTACTTTTTGCATGGCCTGGCTGATAACCCTTTCCCAATGTTTGATCTGTAAAGTTAACAAGAGACATGATATCTTTCAGGCTAGACTGAGTTACATTCCGAAATATATTCATTAAGGTTATTGGACCTGGCCTAACTACAGGTAATGCAACTTAGTTTGTACCATGTTGATAGTTTTCATTGCCAGAGGACTTAGAAAAACTTATTTGAACGAAGAATTCATCTAGAAATTATATATATGTGTATCATTTAAAATACATAAGCTTATTTGATAACACAAGCCCACAATTTTATCTACAAAATGAGATAGTTTAAGAATATTCTGGGGCTTTTTATACTAAATGATAATACATTGGAAGTCAGAAGTTGTTAGATAAACAGATTTTAGCCCGAGCCAAGGCTTTTAGGATCAGTCTTTTAGATCTGTCTGTCCACATCTGTCGTTGGTTTTTTTGATCGACTTAAAATTTGTAAACATGTGAATTGAGTCAATATGAGTTTCGAGATATTTCGGGGGTTGAGATGAAAATCAAGACTGTCTAGGATCATAATATGTGGATTTACATAGGGAAATGGAAATTAAAGATGTTATGTTTCCATCGACGAAGCTTTGGCTCGCTCGAGCTATATGAAGTTGCACACCGTGAGTTTTTACTTTCGACTTTTACTGACTGTTTTTCGAAGTTCATCTTGAAATCTGAAGGACTCATCTTATTTCAAATAAGACTGAACTGCTGTGTTCAGTTATCTCCCTCGGTTCAGACTCCAGACACTCATTGGAATTGTTGGAGCCTCATGTCTCCACTCCCAAGTACACTCCAAAGATAGTTTCTGAGTTGATGACACGTGCATTTTGGTGTTTAATAAATTCTTGGTCATGGCGATTTGGAGATGAGAGGTTACATTTTATTTACAAAAAAATACAAACCCAACCAACGGACATGGATTATTCAGAATGGATTTTTCCCTTCCACTTAATCCGCATGATAAAAGATTCTATAATTTGTATCCATAAGAAACCTTAGGAAAGCTGTATGAATGACGTGACACATATAAGGGGGGATATTGTTATCGTTATCACCAGTACCACTTTATTCAAAGACTTGACAGACAAACTGAAGTTGTTGAGAATGTTAAACATTTCCCTTTATATTTTTTACTGAGTTCTTTAAAACGCAACGTTCAATTGTTATTTGCAAATGATAAAATATGGTGGCTTAATACTTTGAATTTATGAATCCTCTTAAGCCGATAAAATTCACATCGAGGAAACTGATATTTTGGAAGTATTTATGTCATATCATCCTTTTTTCATACTGCTAACAGTTACATTTGTACATATATGTAATTTAATCCATAATCCTGTCTGGTCTCTGGAAATTAATAAGCATGATAAGCATGCAGGTAAAAAATTACTTTGAACTATCGTATTATCTATGATCGTATCTGCGGATTAGTAAGTTATAAAACACCATTTGCATTTTTATGCAATCATTCTTCATCTTCGTGACAATCCTTACTCCAACACGATAAATTAAGGTATTAAAAAATTTCCCCTTTTAAACAAACAACATTGCATCAATGACAAGTTGATTTGACAATTGCTGATTTATTTGGTGGTTTTAAAGTTAAATTTCTTCTTAAATTTTACCAAGTGTTTTGAACTTTGCACTTTATTTTCTGAAAAATAATGAGCTGAGTATCTAATTTTAATGCAATGTTTAGGGCTTTGGCTTTACAGCTTCAAAGTATAAACTTTATTAAGCGTGTGTACTACTGTGTACTTATTTTCTATTACTTTTCTCTACACAATTTTCAGCTCTATAATCTCCTATCTAATAGTTCATTAATCTATTTTCAGATGTCATTCTTCATTGAATTGTTCTTTAATACCAAGCTAACCAATATTGTAGGCAATTTATTAAACCATTATCTTGTCAACTTTTGACCCTTGAATTTCCTAAACTAAGGTTAACTCTAGGTCGTAGTTGTTATCACTAATTTGAGTCTCCTTGGGGAATCCTCGGAGCGTCTCAAGCATATAGCGTGCAAGTAAAAAAAACAGTCGAAAATTGAGAATTATCACGCAAAGGTGCATCTGTCAAGTCCAAGAATGAGCACTGAATATGGGTTTAATTCTTAAGTGAGTTGGGTGGATATCTAATAAAGTTCATGCAAGACTCATCCGAAAATTCTCTCCCCAAACCCATAATTTCAATGCGAAGCTGTCGCAGCTATCAGTGTAAGCTATCCATAGAAGCAGAATATCAATAGGAAGTACCATTTGGCAAGCTCAAAGAGTCGAGATAATACGCTTACCTAGAGTAAATAGCACTTATAAAAGTGATGATAAAAAAGTTGCATTATTTAACCAAGCTATATTGACCAACTCATAATAATGAAAAGTCACTGAATGATGAAGGTCAGAAGCAGAAGATGTAACCAAAAAACAGTGTAACAAAAGTGGAAACCAGCAGAGGGGCCCACAAAACAGCCCCAGGATCAAACAAAGCAAGCAGTTTTTTATGATTCGAACTAAAGGCTAAAGTAATACTACAGAAAGTTAGGTAACATACAGCCAATCCTTTTCCTACAAACTATACCAAACCCCATATGCACATCCATCCATCCTACAAAAAAGTTCTACTCAAATTCAACTCTTCTCGATAGAATGCCTTTTATAAGCTTCGGAGGCTATGAAACCAATGTGAACCATGCGAATCCAACTCCTTTAGTTTTATTTCCACTCGAGTCCGGACTGCTGGCTGGGAGTCTTAAAAAATAAAACATTAGAACCATTTTCCTTTAAAAAAAATCTTGTTTAAAACTTTGAATCATTTCTATACAAATAATTTTCTCCTCAGAGACTCCCAGAACTACGTTGTGGCTTTTCCAGCCTCAGAATTTGGTAAGACACAAACACACAGGATATCGTAAATGTGATCATAAAATAAATACACAATATCATACAGTGAGCAGTGGTGGTGACTGAACTGAACTGATAATATTATAGGATATATTAGACAAACATTGTAATGGATTTAGAGTTTGTCTTGGTTAGTGTATAAAGTGTAAGTGTCATAAAGTCCAATGCCTGGGTAATAGACGATAAAGATAATGATTATTATAAACCCAATTATTTCCATAAACCAAAACCCATACGGCCTAACTTGGGAGTGTGAGCAGCATAAGACTTGATGTCATTGATGTAATAATAATACACCAAGACTATTATTTGGATTTACATACTTGAACTCCTCCATCATCGTAGTACTTCCCATCTATTCTACAGTACTAACTATCTGTAGAGAGAGAGATAACGCTGCTATCAAATTGGAATTGCTATTATACCGATTCTTTGCCCTGTCCACAGGTTTCGTTCAAGAGCCTTATCGTCTCCTTGGAATAAACCATATTTACTATAATTACGATACAGGCGTGTATTATCATACTGTGACAATTAGTTTTAATCAATGATAACCCAATTCCGAGCTCAGCACTCCATACTTATAGTTTCGTGAATCATCCTCTGGTTGCCGTCCGTTGAGCACCAATATGATTCATTTGTTAGCTTGGATTTAAGAAGCTATAGCAAATCAATTCACATTGACGGATAATAATACCTAAATACCTTCATATTGTTTTTGTAATTTAATTACAATATAGAACAAGAAGTAAGCAGTCTTCCCAACCCACAAACTAAAAGGTTTGACCAGAGAATTTGGCTCAGAATTGGATTTTGGTAGGACAACTATCCCCAAATATAAGTCCCTTGTGCTGTATGAAGTGTACTTTGTGGCCATTTACGGATGTAGCAAGTGAACATAACTTAAGTGAAATACAGAGGGGTACATTCTATTACGTGTGATTAAATCAAATGAATAATTCAGGATGTGTCCATAATTAATAAGAGGCCCATTGTGTACAAGCGGATCTTTCTCTCGTGCCA
This sequence comes from Agrenia bidenticulata, assembly GCA_034694785.1. Classification (NCBI taxonomy): domain Eukaryota; kingdom Metazoa; phylum Arthropoda; class Collembola; order Entomobryomorpha; family Isotomidae; genus Agrenia; species Agrenia bidenticulata. Next base: position 26,553 of record JAQFYM010000781.1, on the reverse strand, counting down.
TTTTCTAAGCTCCTATATAATCATCCTCGTGTTATTTCCAAATACGTCTGATTTTTTCTTAGTGTTTGACGATAGATTTACAAGTTTACAAGTGAACTTATCAACTAAGCGAAAGAATAAATAAATTTACTTCTGCATAGACACCAGCTTTATCCCAGAGAACGGATGAATTAATCATATCCCTTAGTACGAAATAAGGTTCATCATTAAACAAAAGGTTCTGTTCTCTTGCACCTTATCTTTGTATCCATATCTTTCTGTACTTTTAATGTATTTATTTACAAGGATAATGATAACTAACGTCCTTACTATTAGTTTATACCTTCACCTCGAGAGTTCAGAAGTTTCCAATATTCACTGACGATGGTACTTGGCATTTTGTACTATAGCGTTGACTTAATCAAAAGAAGGGCATTGAAGTCTCTAAGTCATATAGCTTTAGCATATCGTTGCTTTGCTTTTATGCCCTTTGCCACTCAGGCACATTTCCAATAATAAAACATAAGTCTACCTTATAGTACCTGTCTTGGTGGAACGAAGAAATGTGACTCTCTTGAGACTTTTGCAAGGAATTTAGCCAAAAAGTCCGGGCAGACTCTGTCAACTTAATACTCACTACTGCAGCCTTTTTTCCAACATTACCTTCTATTTTCTTTCAATCTTGTCCGGTCCAATAGTTTTGTGTTGCATTGTCCTTCAATTTATACATTATTTTATTAGTCTTCTCCATCTAAATGCCATCTTAATGCTCTCTTTGACAGCTTAGAAGGTATCTTCATTAATGATTTTATAGCAAACTATAATAGTATATTTTTATAACAAGACAGTAACAAGGGCTGAAATTTACTGTCCAGACTTATCAAAATCTTCTGATAAAAAAGGATCTGATCCGTTTCAGTTACACACGTACCAGCGATTGAGAACAAAAAAGCTATCTTTATTCGTTGTCTATTGAAAGGCCTTGTATATCTTGCAGGCTAATAGACTTTTCTTCATTCAAGCGACATTTTCCAAGTGTACATTCGTAGAGAGTGTTGCCAACTTATTATTTTTATTACTGTGTCGTAAAACTTTTAGTGGAAGTTTTCCATTAGAAAATTGCTGAGCATTACTAATTTTCTGTTTTTATTATTTTGATTCAGGCTAAACCGTTTCAAATGGAGTGCGAAGTGACATCCAGCCAACCAGCTTCCTACGGGTCAGGTGGAAATCGCACAGGGAATGGAAGTCCGAATGGAAATGGATCCGTGACCTCCTCCTCCAGCTCATCAGCATCAAGAAGTTCATGCAGTGGGAAATCTCAGCTCCATGTTGATTTCATTGAACACGGAGAGGTGAAAGAGAAAAGGGAAAAATACCTCACTGCCAAATACGGTAGTCATCAAATGAGTCTCATTCGGAAACGACTCGCTGTGGAAATGTGGCTTTATGATGAACTGCAGAAACTTTATGAAGAGGAGGTATGAAATAATATTTCTAACGCTACTAGATTAAAAGTATCCTGTACTGCGAATCAGAACTATAGTACTTACGAGACTCAGGTATTTAAACCTTCAGTTCAGATGCGACATTTTAATTGAACCTCTTAGCCGAGCAAAAAATAAAAACGTATTAATCATGAGACTCTCATACTCTTTACGCTTAGCTTCTGAGATGTAAAGGGCTTTGGCGCACAGCAAGACAGAGAAAGAGATGAAGGAACAAACGAAGTAAATATTTCCTGTCTATCTTTTACGCTCAGGGAATTTTCATTTTTTCCATGCAACTCAATGTTTAGATTAAAAATTAAGCAATGATTTTCCATGAAAAACTGATATCCATTAACTTTTTAATTCATAGACATGGAAGTAAACATGTGTACTTAAATTATTTAAGGCACAAGAGATTTCATTACAATGAGATCCCTCGGTTTGCCGGTTTATATTTAGTTGTCAAAATTTAAGCACTAGGACTAGGATAAGGTTGTGACAACTAAAGATAGAAGAGGGTCATCATATTGAACCATGTCACTATATCCAGTAATCAGTTATGGCATCGTAAAATTACAAGAGGATAACAAGCCACAAAAGGAACGTGTGTGGCTCCATTAAAATAATAGATATCAATCTTCCTGTTTAACCATGCAAAAATGTATTTTTTGAGGGATAGTCGACTCTAAAGTCACAAAATTTTAGGTTTTTTTTTGTTACAGAAAAGCATTACAAGCCTCAGGAATTATAATATAATTCCTGAGGCTTGTAATGCTTAGATAGAACTGAGTATTATATCTGCACTTCCTTTATGGTCGATTTAACTAAAATTCTTTAATTTATGCAAGCATGCAGAAACTAGTATTCAAATTCAAGCTCTGTAATGTTTCTGTGTTTGAATTGATTAATTTAAACCTTTCATTACATGGTTTAAAAAGTGTTTTATGATGTGTTAATTTGTTTGTGCTTCGGTAATTCTGAACGTAAGGTCAAGCTATCTGATGCCTGCAGTTATTTCTGACCTTCGACCAACCTAAAAGAATTTATTTTTACTTTGATTTCATACACATTCGCCATAAAACATGCAGTTTTAATGGTTTTATAAGACAATGCAAGTACAAATTGAAAGAACTGTAAACAATTATTCAAAAGGAGATTTTGCTCAAGTTAGTAAAGTTCTCAACAATAAAGTCAAGGATTTGACTACTGTCCTTGCTAAACAAAACAAGTCTCCATCTCTCAAGTCTTGAACAAAATTTGAAAGTTTTTACTGATCTACTGATCAATAGTTCAGATTTCCTACCTCATCCCAAGGTTTCTAGTTTCTGCAATTGAGGTCAAATTGTTTTAAAATGTCAATACATATGCAGTAAGTCTATTTTATACCTCAGATCATGCCACTTAAACAATTTTTTTTTCGAATTCTGGCATCAAAGTAACAATCAAAATCTGTATGAATGACATTATTTTCAAGTTTTGTTTTTGAAACAGTAAGAAAGTCCGAACTAGGAAGTTCAAAATGACTTATTTCATTGAGTTTGTAGGGAATTCCATTTATACATAAAGTTATAAAGATTTCAGGTATATAAATATGTGCATGTAAATATGTATTTTCCTGGGCAAGGAGTTTCAAATCATTTACAAAGAAAATTGTTTCTTTAAAATGATCTGACGAAATACTTACGTCCGTGATGTTAGTATATTTCTATGCCTGAAATATACGAATCCATTTTTGTCAATTTTGAAATAGCTAATGGTGAGTGAAGGCAGACACGGAACGATATAAATCAACAATCAGATACGGAAATAATCTATTGTGTAGATTTTGGATATTTTGAATCTCTCTCTTTTTATTTTATTTTATGCAGACTAAATATGATACGCATCTTTCCATACTATTCTATAGAATGACAAATAGATGTAAATACCTCAAAAAGACAAATTCCTCATCAATCTAGACAAAAGTATTGGTCTTCTTGGGCCATTTATACTAACTGACTCGTTGTTTGCATATAAGAAAACTTATCAGAATCGGAAATTTGTATTGTTATCTTAATATTTGCTTAATTTTAATCTTCAAAAATTTAAGTCGAATCGAAATATACATCGACGATACAAATTAACAAATCGAAAAAACTAATTAATTTTTGACAGAATATCCTCGATTTTTTAGTCCAAAACTCAAAATTAAGTCAAACAAGCTGGAGAAAATACATTACAAAGAGATTGTATCAGTACATACATGTATTTATTAACTGTGTCAATTTAAGCTGAAAAATCTCAAAATCTAACGTCCTTAATATGTTTGCGCTCCGAAAACAGTACTTACTACTAACTTAATAACAGTACGTACTAGAAGCAACAAATTTTACAATAAAATAAGAAGTTTCTTAGAACGAAAGTGCGAAGATGTATACATACGAGAGATTATGATTAATTGAGGAAAGTGGTTTGAGCTGTTAGATCTGAGGCCTGATAAACTCGAGGATATTGCTGCTGCTTTTAAAACTTATTGTTAGATTTTGAATTCTATTCTATCGTCTTATTTCTGCAGCAATGATTGAAAATGTATGGTATCTTTAGATTTGGTCTACTTCGTATGAGTCATTTTTAGCTGCCCCAGACCTGACATTTTTCGTATGCAATAAATAGTACACGATACAGAACTCTCAAATATTGCTAACCTGAAGCTCTATAGTATGGGTACGTAGATTAATTGAAATCACTCGTTTTTACAGCACATGTACGAGTGCAATCACCAGTTGTAATAATTATCTGAGTTCATTAATGCGAAACCAGTAAACACGCAAAAATACTATATTCCCTTAAAATGAGTATGAAACGCATCTTCCTTTCTCAAAACAGCATTGAAGTAAATGTAACCATTAGCTTTGAGAGATATAAATCTTTAAAGAGGTGTTGACCTTGATGACCTTCGTTGCACTTCAATCCTTTTTGTTGTTTCTTAAGTTATGAAACGAATCTGAAACTCCTTTGCATTAATATAACAAAACTCAAATAAAGACCTTCAAAATTAAATACTCCAATCACAGGTCAGATAAACTGCATTGCTACGAAGGTTAAGACGAGGAATCATTAATTTAAGAACTACAAAGGAGTTATTTTGTAGTTAACTATTTGAAAAAGTGTATAATGTACCATTTTATTGTGTAGGAACTTACTTTTTGGCATCACAAAGAAAGAATGCGTAAAGTTAATCTGAAGACTGACTTATACATTTTTATTTATATCTGTACAATGATTATAATATTTTCTTTCCTAATAAGCAATCCATATGTTACTTTAGTTATTGCAGCAGTATATTTTGTTCTTTGCATACTTTGGTTTCCATTTCTCATGAGAATATCAACAAAATTCTGACGAAGTTCCAAAAAAAATGGACTTCCACATTAGGAAGTTCAGCAATTTACACTTATCTTCCTCTGAATAAATATTCAATAGATGCTAAGCTGGCAATGACTTTTTACAGTCGTTAAGAATAAAATATCTCTAAAATTAAAACACAATTTTAATAATTTGATCGCATTTCCTCTGAACAAGTGTATTAATTTTCTTTAAAAATAGTACAACTATTAACAGTTTTTCTCGAGTGCTGATAAAGCAACATAGTGTGAAATTTACACATCACAAAATAGTTAAAATTGAAAAGGGATTGAAATGATAATTTGCGTTAATCATGTGTTTTATCAATTTTGGTAGAATTGTGATTACAATTTAATGTCCTTATCTCTTTGGAATGTTGAGGCTCGATATTACTTGAAACCAGTACGATTCGATAAAAAGTTGTAGCTTGATAAATTTGTTACAGTGACTATTCGAATGCTCGTTCATTGCATATCTGAGAGATCTCGCTAGAAAATATTGAATGAGAATTTTATAGAATATAATGATGCTCATTAGCACCAGTCTAACTATCACCAGTTTTTTCATGGTTTTAATTAACTTCAAAATAGATTAAAAAGTGAATTAATTTAGTTTTAAATATATTTTTGGTTCAATTTCGTCCAAGCTTTATGTTGTGACACAATACCTAACAAGAAAATTATTATTTACGCCTCTGTTTGTATGTTTTACGTATAAAAATATTTTATAGGCTATTGGCTACTCGAATCCCATCATTATCATAATTGGTTTTCCTTTATCAGAATCATTAAAAAATATGATATTTAGTAATTAGTGATACAGTAGTATTAAAAGGATCATTGTCTCCTAGGCCAAAAAGATAAATGATAATCAAATGAGTTAACGTTTTTGTATGAAGTAATTCCGTGCTTCCAAAATAGTTCTAAGCTTCCAAAGCCTATCTCCTGTGCTAATTATTTCAACGGAAAATTCCCTAACGAGAAATATTTTTTACTAATTTACAGGAAGGCAAGGAATCCAGTACCCATGACGTAGAGATAGATTTAGATGACGTCCTCGACATGGACGGAGACAAAGAACGTCGAAAATTCCTGCTCTCGATCCTCACAGAGGCGAAGAAGTCTAAGGAGATAGTCAATGTGAGTTGTTCTATTTGTAAAGCATTTTTTAGCTACTCCTTAGATAACAAACAAATAACCGAATATTGAAATAATAATGCACTGCGTCTTTTATTCCAGAAATTCATTGATGAAGTTATTGAAAAAGCCAAAACTTTGTAATCTACTTCTTCGCTATCGCCGTCTTGGTCCCTCATTCTTCGTACATCAGCGTCTTTACAAAATAGAAGACATCTAGACATCCACTTCTCAAGAAAAATTCAACGAGGGATGCATCGTAGTATGAAATTTTGATACATGTAACATGAATTTAAAGAAGCTTTTTACTTTTAAATTATAAGACTAAGGCTAAAGTTTGCAATTAATCAGGTATCTACTGACCCCAAATCATTCAATGCTAACTGATTCGGATGTAAAACTTATCGTAATTTGAAACGATATTCAATCTGTTATAATTTTTAAAAGTAGAAGATCCAAAGTCGATTAACTAATGAAATATCCGGAGATTAGCAACTAAAACAGATCTATGAACTTGATCAAAAAATAACTTCCATTGTATCGATAAAACATCAGAGTCTCATAATCAGTTCATAGCTAAAACTATATATGTCTAAAATATATCTCGCTAAATTAAGACACAAACGATTATAAAGCTGCACATGCACTTGCATGAACATGCAATTAATTGAAGTCATAAATTTAAAATTACATGGGAGTCATGAAGAGATGGTTGTACCAAAAATCTGAAACATCTTTTCATCTCATGAACTTTATATACCTCAGTATTTTGTTAAGAGACCGTCTCCATCATTTCATATTCCAGGTCTACACTAATTATCGTTAAGCTTTCAAGTCTAGGAATGCAGAATAGTGTTCGTTATTCGATGACTATTCGTGCAGTTTACGACTGAACCTTCAGTATCAAAATGAAAGCCGTGTGTTGTGTAGCCTATTTGTAATGTGATCTTTGTAATTCTTGATAACAGACGATAATATAATATAGATCTCGGCAGGAAGAAACTTATTTACCACTTACCACACGGATAGTTTAATAGTAAAAGACTTTCCAAGGACAATTTACCAGATCGGAAAGTCCAGGAGGAGAGCCGAAGTAAAAATCAAATCAATTTGTAAGCTTTATCTATATTAATTGTAGATATTAGTATGCTATAAAGCACAGAAAGCGGGACTGTGAATATAAATCCACTTGAAACATGATGTATGTAAAGAGTTGTTTGATTGTTCCAGTTGTATACAATTTGTAAATACAAAATCTGTTGTGAATGCAAGGCTAGAATGAGTGATATTTGTAGATGGGACATTTAATAGTTAGGGAAGTGATCAAGAGAAGAATTAGGACAGCTAGCTAGTCTTTTTAAATTAATATCGCTAAGATTGTAGCTCGATCGATTAGACCAAAAAGCTTATGAATTATTATTAACGAAACAAGAAAAATACCGGTGCATTCATCATCGACTTATTTTCTTTTATCATTGAATATATAAATTGTTGCAGGTAGAATGCTAAATTCTAAGGCCGCCTCATTTGTAATCTTAAAGAGTAATTAATGTTCGTTGTACTTATTTTAAAACTATGAAAAGATAGCCAACGACCGGAGTTTAAAACGAAGTAAGCCGATATTCAAATAACGGTTTAGAATAATGTACAATAATTAATAAAACTGTGACGTTTCGAATTTGAGTCTCTGCATTTTCCTCCATTTATTCTATCAACATCTTAATTGAGTTTTAAAAATGTATCTGAAAACTGGCATACATCTGTTCTGCAAAGCACTGGTTTCTAGAATTACAGGAACATCGCACAATTTAATATTCTATGTCATCATGAAATAATTTTTTTATGTACTACCTACAACCAAGATGAGTTATTTTTTAAGAAAATATACAAGCCTCACTTCGGAACTTACATGAAGTTATATGAAACTAGTTTTTATTTATAGAAGCTAAGAACTAAAATTAGAGAAACATCATCAACAAAGTGCAAGAGAGAAACATCATCAACAAAGTGCAAGAGGGAAACAATCTAGCGTAACTACTGATGAGACGATCTAACAACCATAGTTTCGGTAATTTTAAGCTCAAGTAAACAAAGATAAAAATATACATTCAAAACTTAAAAATATATAATCGCCGGGATGAATTTCCAGTCTTGAAAATAATTAGGATCATATGTGCTACTGCATTTTTGACAGCTCGAATTTGGTAGAAAGTAATTCCTTCATTAAAAAAAATATATATTAATATTAGTTACTTTTTAATAGATATTCAAAATTCAGGAAAATTACTTCTTCTGAATCTAATGCAGGCAAATCTCCTTCAGTAAGGTCAGCGGGGATATTTTCTTCCACCCAGCGGAGTTCGTCATCCTAGAAACATGTACATAATTAAAATAATCTCCATGCATTCAAAAGTATTCCATATCAGATGCGTTTTCTACTTACGATACTAGGATTTCTATTGATAAATTTCTCTGTGCCATTTTTCTTCTGTCTTAATTTTATGTTTCCAGCTGTTAAAATACAAATACACATATACAACTGAATTTACCTTGAGTAAATGATTTCATATAATTACTTTGCTTAACTTACAAAAAGCCGCATTGACAACCAAATCCTCTTCTTCATCATCGTCAAGATTATCAATGAGAGGCGAAAATGAATACCTACAGATAATAAAAACATAGAGAGTAAACTTATGTTTTTTTTTTGATTAACTGAAGCTTAAATAAGCTAAAAATGGAACCTTTGATTGTTGTTGCTCGGTCTCCAAAGGATCATGATGACTAACAAAATTACACTGAAAAGCATATGCCAATACGCCTCGTCCAACCAAATTTCCTTCCAATCCTACCAAAATAATAATATTGATATTTAATTGGTTTGTTTTAGCACAAGGAATGAATTCTAAATTTTTCCATTAAACTTTACCCGCAGACATTGGGCTGTCTTCAGAAAACGAATCGACCATACCATGAAAGCAACGGAGGCAATCAAACAGAACACAAGGGTGTTTGTGAAATGTCGGTAGAGGTTAAGTTTGACTAGATTTCTACGAAAAATTATATTTTTATGATGCATAATTGAATTGGTGGAATTAACTTTGACAAGTAGGAATTCAAAAAGTTTTTAAAGACTTACCTTCGCAGACGTAGAGTTCTCATTGTTGTCATCAAAGACATGAAAATAGAGTAGCAAATTCCAGCGTCTAAAATAGAAAGTGGGATTCCAGCCATAAGTGCACGGTTGGAAGGTCCATTAACAGGATGGAGAACTCTCAGACATGCTTCTGTCGACGCAAGTCCAAAATACAGAGATCCAACAATTATTATACGATGAAGTGCTGAACCAAGCCGGGGTCTAAAATTAGGATCAAAACGATTCAGTCTCCAATATTCAAAGTATTAAATCATCGAAGAATATGAGAAATTTCAGAAACAATAATACTCACTTCACGATTCCAAAGCCAATGCTAACAATAATAACTAACATTCGAGCTAAAGTTCGCTTTCCACAAGAAATAATTTCTGCAACCAAGACTGCACCCATTACAGACTCTCCAGTGGAGTTGATACTTTGATATTCTGCATAGAATACAGCCTGAAATGAAATTGTGTTATGTTTATATGTACCCATAAGTTTTCATATAGGTACATATAAAATCCATGGCAGGAGGCATGCTAACCATTTCGATCATTCCTAGGAAAATAACAGCTCCTATCCAGAACTGTATTCGAAGTAGATCCCTCCACTGACAGAATGATAAAATGAGCCAAGCTACTCCATAAACTACGTACAATATGCAGCATCCGCCATAAAACTATGAAAACACTTCAATTATTAAACAGTACTTAAAAACAGAAACGATTTCAAAGAATAATAACTACCAATAAAAGTGGCCACTCCGTAGCAGATAAATATCCGTGATCGCCTTTCATTTGCACTCGGACTTGAGCACTAAAGGTCTTTTGATCAACAGCCTCCATATGAATTACGAGAAGGTAAACTCCATCTTTAGGTACCGTAAATACAGGATGTTGTGATTTCTAAAACAAAATCCACTGTGAGTATGTCTAGACATTTGAGTTACTTAAAATATTCATAATCTCTGTATCTTACTATCTCTAATTCTATCCGTTCAGGGATAAGTTCATTTGTAATCGTCGTACGCTTGGTTATTCCAGGATCTCTTTGACTAGAAGAACTGCTGTTATCGATGCCCACCCCGTATTCGACCTTAAACACATATACGTACGTTTTCAGTTTTTATAAGAATACATGCGGTCTTCTGTATTTTGGCATGTGCAACCAGGAGAGACCTGTCGACACTCGACTTGCTCCGGTTTTCACACATAAATCACTGAGAATACAGACTACAGATGCATTACAATTTACAATTGACATACTAGATTGATGGAACTGTCACAACGATGTTCATATTCTTCAGGTGGTTTGAAGCGGAAGTGACCATCATATTCCCACCCATCCGGCTTGTTATCGGGATTCTGATAGTACCACCACCATAATTTTTTCTTTTCCGTCTCCGTCTAATACAAAAAGAAAATTATTTTTCTGAAAATTAATTCACTAATACATATAATAAAGATCCAGTATTTAGTATATAATTCTATGTATAGATCTTACGAGTATGTCTAAAGTGCCATATTCTTCCCAGCAAGGAGTTTCTCTCAAGTACCTTGAAAAATATCTTTTAAAGTTAACTTTCATTTCAGAAAAGCATTCAATTAAAATATTAAACACTACCAATTGATTTTGACCATCGTATTATCATCTTTACTCGCACATTGAACTGTAACATGACAAATAAAACTTACCTATATTAATACCAATTTTAAAATTTTTAAAATATGCACGCGTAGCAGATAGATCATAAATGACTTACTAGATATGAAGATTTTAGATCTTTCAAAAAGACTTTTGTACACTCCAAAATATGAATCCGCCTGTAAAAATCCCAAAGTCAAGGTTAAATTATTTTGCTAATATTGAAGTCTTTAAAGCACTTTTCATAATTATAATTCAGTTTGAAGTTTGAATCTTTATTTAACCCCAAATTTCAGTTCATACTACTTATTCCATAGCTTTAAATCTAATGTATTAATTTTTGCTTACCTCGCTTTCATTAAGAACACCAGACCATTTCCCCTGCTCCGGAAATCCCACGACCAGGATAGTCTTTGACGGAATAAGAAATACCAGCGTCACTACCAGATGATACAGGGTAGTACAGCTGAACATATTGTAATGTGCACCGCCACTAATTGCTAATTACCTTTCATCATTCACAAATTGATAAGAGTTAAACTAAACTAGATTGTGAAGTGACAATACTGATAAATGAGTGAATTAACGAAAACAATCGACTCCGCCCTCCGTTCCGTACAGCTGGCATGCAAACTACTAAATAATGAAATTTAGACTTTTGAAACTTGGGCACAGTACAGCAAAGGGGCAGGGAGTCAGCCAGAAAACGTAGGAGCAGAATACAGCAGGTTTATACAAACTGTGGTAAAAAACAATGTAAGAAATTAATAGGCTGTCATCTATGAGAAATTGACAATTGACCAAGAGTAAATATTGATTCGTAACACACAGTATAATTGTCTTCGGCTAGTACAACTTTGTTCTCTGTATATTTTGACGAAGCCCGCGTTGAAGTCACACTCCCTTCCTTCAAAAACCTGGATAAACAGCGTAAAGCGTTCTCACCCATTTCTACGCCATTTAGAAACGTTCAAGTTGGGAACATTGAGCTTTTCGCCCAGAGCTCAACATTTCAAAAATTTCGCTTTCATCAAACGGTTGAATAAATATATCTCTTTTAAGAATTGTGTGATAAATTAAATTCGGTCTACGCTGCTATCTACAGGCATGGAAATGATATGGTAATCTCTCTGCTGATCCATCCTTTCAATAATAATAGTTCACTCCAAGTTCAGCTGCAAAACCTAAAACTTGAGGAACTTGAGTATACTGTGGGAAACGGATTCAAGCAAGTCTGGAAACTCAAGAGACAAGACTAGTCAAATAAGACTGCGTATTGAAATATACGATATTATTTCTGCATCTAAATGTATACATCCTGCTGTGTTTGCAAGTTGTGCTCGTAAAGTCGTAAATAGCAAATACTATTAAGCTAGAGAAAGAGTGACGTGATTATACAAGTTCTGGCTAACTAAGATCTAGTTAAGATTTATTTGATTGCTAGAAAATGGAAATGTGCGGATGGGGGAGTAGTATCAGTAAGTGTGTTTAATCTTGAACTTTTATACAATGCCGTGTGTAGGTACAAGGTTATTTAAAAATCTTTTCTTGTAAGCGTTAAGAAATTAGTAAAGGAAAGTTAATATCTCGATTCTGGAGCATTAGAAAGTGTTAAATCGATTTTACGACGTTACGAGTTGATATTGTAGTAGATTTTCAAAACATCGTCTCGAATAAGCTCGTCTTACATCTTACTGTTTTTTCCATTATATTATTTAAAAAATTTGGACTTTAAATCAATTTAGGGGGGTGTGTAATTGAATTTGTACTTCAATTCATCAGTTCATCTGCATTATCTGCAATCTGTAGGATTGACTTTGAGATTAAAATAGTTTAGAGATGTAATGCAAAGAAATATTTTAGTGACTATTCAATATAATTCATAGTTAGTACGTTGTGTTTGTACAGGACACAAAATGTAAATGAAGTTGATTTAAAAAAATATGTTTAATTTGTGGCGTAAAAGCTATCCTTTCTATCCATTGCTTCAAAAAATATATAAGGACTTCTAAAAGCTAAATGATATCTCTCTAATTTGAACAGTTGGTTAATGAAGTCAATTTGGTTTTATTTTACCTTTACAGATCGTTTTCTCTGAAGAGTACATTTTGACTGGTATTCAAAATCCATGAACTGCTTAAGAAATCTTTACCCGTAAAAACGAGAAACACGTCCGGTGGAGGAACTAGTTTTGATCGAGAATGGGAAATGCAAATAGTGGAACTGTGAGGGACAGGCATAAATCTGGGGACAGTTTACCACCCTCATCCCCCTGTGGAGTCATTAAGGATGGCCATGCATTTTCCTTCGAGAAAAGACCTTCGGTAGGGACAAACGGCAGTCAAGGACAAATGAGCAATCCTTCTTCACCTGCTCCACATATGCAGCAAAACACTGCAAATAATAATAATAATCACCCAAAAATTATACAACTTCAACAGTCTCACGATGATGATGAACCTTTTATCACCCACCAACCAAAGCCGAAACTCTTGAAAGATCTGTCTTCTGTAATTTTCATTTCTATTCTTTTCTGTTGCTCGGATATCGTTTTAATAACTGTCCTGACGCTTTGGGATACAGCCTTTTATTTAGTTTGAACTTTAAATTTAACAAATAATTTGGCATTTTAAAAACATCACATAACTGAAGCTTAACGAATATTTTGCATTTTTTAACCTAATATAGTTTGCTTGATTTTAAATGGAGATATTTTTTTGTACTTTATGTAAGATTTAAAATTCGATGTCTCGAATTCTACTAGTGGGTGTGTTGTTTGGCTTGTGCAGTTTTATAGCACAATTATTGAAGAGTAATTTATGTATGGGTATAGAGAAGATATGAATGTTTGGAATAAGTAAGATAAGATATTATTTGGACTTCTAGGAGGAATATCCGGAAATTGGGCGACCACGAGCAGTTACGTTATCTGAAGGAACCAAGGTAGATCACACAAAGATTTTGCCAACTGTGTTCAAATGGGATGGAGGTGGAAAAACTGCATGTATTTGTGGTACTTTCTCTGACTGGAAAACTATACCCATGGTTAAGAAGTAAGGAATATATTTTATTAACGTTGTTAGCATCATGAAGTTATAACCTCATTCGTATTTATTCTTTTATCAGCAATTTTACATCACAAGCCGATTTCGTTGCAATCGTAGATCTTCCAGAAGGAGAGCATCAGTACAAGTTCCTTATAGATGGAGAGTGGAAGCATAATACGAACGAGGTACAGACTATATTCTCGGCGTTACTTTAACAAATACAATACAATATAAAATTCAAACAATATCTTATATTTCCCAATTAGCCAACTACTGAAACAGAAAATGGGACAATCAATAACATTATTACGGTAAAAAAAACGGATTTCGAAGTTTTCGACGCATTGGCCATGGATTCTATTAGTTCACAGTCAAAAACTCAGTTCTGTAAGTTACTCTCCGCGCACAATTTATAGTATTTAAAAAAATTGATGTGGAATATTGTCCTTTTATCTGAGAAAAAATAGTTCAGGAAAAAACATTTTTTGATTTAGTAGCTGGATCACCTCCAGGTAGTGAATGGGCGCAAGAAGTTCCTTCTTATAAGCCATGGGAAAAAACAACGGGTCCTCCTATATTACCACCCCATCTTCTTCAAGTTATTCTCAACAAAGATACACCGTTATCGGTAAGATTAAAAATTAAAAAAATGAAATATTTAAGGGAATTTGAATGTTTTAAAGTTTTAATCCATTATTCCGAACTAAGTGTTTTAATCATGATTTTAGTGTGAGCCTACTTTACTACCTGAACCAAACCATGTGATGCTGAATCACTTGTATGCATTGTCGATAAAAGACGGAGTGATGGTTTTGAGTGCCAGTAAGTATCATACATATCTTAAACTTACAAATGCGTTAACTGTTTCATAATTTTAAGCATTTATTCTAATTTTAGGTCATCGATATCGCAAGAAGTATGTTACCACACTTCTCTATAAACCCATTTAATTGTACCACCCAGTCCACCGTTTACCCTGGCTACAACGACAGCATTTTCCAATCTTGAAAGATGGAATTCTTAATGTTAACTATAATCTGTGTAGATGGGCGCTGTAAATCTTTTTTCACATCATTTCCGGTGATGTATTTAACAATTTAAAAATTAGTAGGACTCGAGTAATCTAATTTAATGCAGACTACCTTTATAATGTAGAATCTTTTCTCCTCAATCAAAATGATGTTCGCTTAAATAATATAAAAATAATGTATTTTATCAAGAAACCATCTTTATTAGATAACTTAAATTCTTAAGGAATTACAGAACACTCGACTTATAGTGTTTTAGTTTTACTGATTCGTCGACTAATCAAGATTGCCGTTTCAGTCGAAAAGTACATCTTACATATATATATATTGAATTGTATATCCATTCAATTTAATTAATTAAAAAAATCTGTATTGAACCAAATATTATACATAAGCCTTTAAAAATGGAATATTATCATAGCTGTCATAATGTGAAAGTTCATTTCTAATAGTTCATTTCTATGATTCTACTATCTTCAGTTAATTACTAAGCCTCTAGCATTCGCTTGACACCCGCCTTATTTACGGTGCATTTAGGAACTCGTCATTTCAGTAATAAATCGTAAAGCTACACTGCAGTGACATCAATACTTTTTTTCCTCTCAGACGCCGGAGGTGATGCAATTGTCTCAACATCTCCTTCCTCATTGATGACAACTACAGAATTTCTTTTCATTTTCGCTAAAATTTGAGGAATTTTACTCTTGGCCGATTTAAACGAATGTCCTGTTGAAGGGGTAGTTTCTGCACCACATTCGTCGATAGAATCTGTCCTCTCAACAATCGGGATGTCATCTAAAAATTCCGACAAATTTGAGAATGTAATAAATTTATAGGAATGGATGATGCTGATTGCTGCTACTTCAACAGACAAGCATGCACATTGCACACTACAAAAAGTCTATTATATTCATAGAATTACAAAGAATATAAAACAGTACAAATACAAAAGCCTTAGTTGAAGTCCAAGCTATTCAATCTACAGTTACTCTGACTGTATCAAATGATTCAAGATTCAATTAAAACGTAAGGGAATATTATTATATCGATCGTTTCAACTTTCAAAGGAGATTGATGGTTTGTTTCACTCACGTACGTATTAAATATGAGTTACTTAGAAGCACGTGCAAAATTTCATTAGTTGTAAAAATCAATGTAAATAAATTCACCGTTTACCATCCAAGCACTACTTAAGACATTAAACGGTATATATCCCGGGGATGAAAGAAAATTGAAAGATGAAATCAGATTCATGCAAATAGGTTTAGACTTCAGAAACATTTTCCTCAATGTCATCTAACCCAAGAAGAAAACAAGGAAACTCTGTTAGATTTAAGCAACGATAACAAATCTAACAACTAGGTTGCGATTTTGAAACCTAAACCAGAAAAATTAGGAGTAACATTGATTCAACTTTGAATTGAGCAAACATCCTTAATTCGGTAAGCCACTGACATAGGACTGAGCACCAAATCGCAATGCATAATTTTTTACCTGGGAGTTTCTTAGTTCGAAACGAAGCGTTTGTGATGATAGATTTTTTAAAGCTTCTTACTTCCACTTGACTGGATAGTTCTGAAATAGAATCATTTTAAATTCAGTATCATGTTGCCATTAAAAAGGTTAAATTATCGAGTGATTAATATTTCATCCTAGCCCCTAGATAAACCAGATGGGCACTTTCATTAAATTGAACCAAACCAGATAAATTAAAATCATTGGCATCATAATTTATTTTATAATGTTGGTAAT
This sequence comes from Agrenia bidenticulata, assembly GCA_034694785.1. Classification (NCBI taxonomy): domain Eukaryota; kingdom Metazoa; phylum Arthropoda; class Collembola; order Entomobryomorpha; family Isotomidae; genus Agrenia; species Agrenia bidenticulata. Next base: position 9,954 of record JAQFYM010000781.1, on the reverse strand, counting down.
TTAAAGTAATTTGGAAAGCGGAACGACTTTCACAAACTTTTAGGATTATGGATTCCGTAAATATGGGAACCACGTTTTGGGAATAGCAGTACCAGTTTCGGTGGTTTCAACTAGGGGTACTCTAATTTCTTGGGATAAATTCATTAAATTGTACGTTTTTCTGATAAAACTATTTGGAAATGGACAAAGTAGTTTATGGGAGCCAGGATAGGGAGGAGCTATAGAATCCGGGTGTGTTGAGGAATATAAAAGGGAATCTTTAGGATTCAGGAGCATTGTTATTTCGAACGGATGGCGGAAAACAGGACGTCCTAAAAATTAGTAGCACGAACTCCGATTTATAAAATGTTCCAAATATAATTTATGCATAGATTTTTAAACATAGAAATCATAAGATCCATGGCTTACCAGAAGACTTAAGGTAATCTTGAACGGCATTACTGGCAAGAAGAGCATCAGCCCATAGCTGATAACTCGAACGAGCAGATATTTCTTCAAGCACTTGCTCAGCCAAAGTTGGGGCTCCATTGTAGCTGAAAAATTCAAAGAAGGTATATCATTCAATCAAATTGCTTAGACCGTGGGAAATTGGAATGCTAAGCCAATAAAAGATTTTCAGGTGGTTAAACAAAATTACGCAGAAAAGTAGGCAGTCTGGATCATCTCGATGACCAACTTTGAGGACAACACGATTCGCATTGGTGGTTGAGGCCTATGAGCTTGAGATAGCGTCAAGTTAAAACCTTGGGTGACGAGTCTAAAAAAATTCACAATATTGTTTTTTATCTCCTGATTCGTAATAAGCACAAATGAATTATATAAACTAGCTAAATAAAATGGAACTTACTTTGAAATAGTCTTTAAATGCATCGGTACAGAATGCTTTGGTAGATCTGGTAATCGATGGTTAAAAATCCACCACAACTCCGAACATAATGGCAGCCTCTGAGGAGCTCGTACACGGTCATCCGTCAGAATCAGAATGGGTCGCGTGATAGTTTTCACAGTCTTTAAATTAAGCCTGTCCAGGTCACTATCTGATAACCAGGTCGTAGAAACACCACCTGGCTACAGTTATGATGTGCAATACAATATAATTAAGATTTTCATATGATATGACTAGAGTCGACTAGACCTTTTCGCCCTTACATCGTGATAAATAGATGGAAGGTTGACATTTGGGATTCTCATCGAGGTAGCAGGACCATCATCGAAAGTACTTTCCAGCTCGAAAATTCCTCTAAGCAGTGTTTCCAATGCGATACATTTCTAAATCAAGCAAAACGACATAATAATGGATTGGTTAGACTTATCATCTAACTTGGTGTAACCCATTATTATCTCCTTCAGGCCCCGATTTATAAAAATCAAGTGTCTTACCTTTTGAGAATGAATCTGATGAAGATAGACATAAATGAGGGATGGGATAAACTGAGACGCAAACAACCGTACTTTTTTCTCGGAAGAACGGTAAACTGCAAAAAGGGTAGCTATTACGTCACCATACAGCTGACATAGAAAAGAAGCAAAATAAGATTACACTACAATCATTTGAATTATACAACCCAGAGTGTCGAATAAAATGGGGAAATTACAGGTCTAAATCGGTCATTCTCTTCCAAGACATGAGTTACAGCTTGAAATAGATCTTCATTTCTTAAGATGGAGTTTCCCAACTTCAAAATCTTATCCAAACTCGGGTCTTCATCCTCACTCAACGATTTCCAATCATTCATCCACTCTACGATAAGCTGGTCTGTCATCTTCAAGAATTAGTTAAAATTTGACTGCAATTTTCACCCCTTTTTCTTCTCCTTATCTTGTAGATCATAAATCGCCGATGACGAATGTGTAATTCTGATTTTTAAATGGCAAAACCCAAAAGTCGGCTTCAAAAGCTCATACTAAAATTTCAAGACACGAGAAGGTATTTTATATTTATAAATAAGCTAGTACGAACACACAACTTATCAATTAATTGTATTGTTTTCCTAAAAATTATAATTTTGATGTTTGATTGAGGAATAATGAACTCACCTCTATCACTTCAGCCTCAAGCTGCCAAGCCCAAATTTCTAGCACTTCCTAACATCCAAAGTTCCAAGCAATTTTTAATCCAACTTCCGTGTCCAAATCAGCCTAGATATTTAGGCTAAACAATTTTTTTTATTAAATTCGCGGATATACCTTCGTTTAATTGCAATAAAAATCATCATGCAGAGGGCTGCGCAAGAATTTCAGTGCCGTATGCTGTTTACACCCATGAATTCCCAACTCTATAAAAAGTCGCCGTAGTTTTTAATTAATTTTATTCCAATGCTTTTTAATTAAATTTATACGTTGACGACATGACGACACGCCACATTAGCGATACCGTTACGTTTAATAAACAGTTTCCTGTCATTTACAATTTATATTTTCAACGTTTGCGTGATTTCATACAAAATAATACAAAACTAGACAGACACGAATCCGACCGCCCTTACCGATACAATTTCATACTGATGTCCACACAGATACATGAATAAATTGACTTACACATTAAATCAAATGGACAATTTTGTTTTATTAGAGTATAATCGATTTTGAATTCCGATTTAAAAAACGCAGTGTATAGTGTTAACATAAAGATTCTCTAAGAGCCAAGTGTTTAATCACATAAAAGGGTTTATAAATACATAGAACAACCAGTCTTTAAGTGTGCCTAATTGTCTAGTGTAAGGGTAGTTACGCAATTAATGAATTTTTTACCAGATTAAATTACTTTACGTTGGGATTCAAACTGCATAGTTTCAATTTAAGAAAATAAATATCAACTCTTTTTTAAACTGCAAAGTTCCAAGCCCAGTTGGATCTTTTTTCTTCGTTCAATAGGATCTTATTATGCGGAACGAATATATCTTCTGCTTGGTAAATAAAACTGGCCCTGTTTGGTGGCTTCAATGAGCTACTCTCGATTCTGTTCCAAACATACTCCTCAGGCGGCCAAACTTCTTCGTCTGCTCTGGTACGAGTACGAAGTAATAATGTCATTAACTCTTTGTGTACAGAATTTTGATAGTGAGAAATATTGAGATTTTGCCCCTTTCTAAAGATGAGATTCATCAAATATCTGATCTTGTTTATCTGGAATTATTTAAAAACATACATAGATATTTTGACACTTGTAGGACGTGTTGGTATTTATTTCTTTACACTGTCTATGTCTTCGTCGTCGAAATTGGTGTCAAATATGATCTCAACGTCATGATCAGGATAAATTGGTAAATCTGGTTCACCGGGAGCTGTTCCAAGACCACAAAGAACGCCTGTGTATCGCGTTTGCCGAGGATCTACCCTTAGTTCGATCTTGGGGGCGAACAATATTGACAAAAGAGGCAGCAGTCCGGGAACAGAAGGCATCATAGTTGTATCTCTGGAACCGTTAACAAAATAAAATAAACTTGGAAGATATGCTGATGATATAAAACGCGTTCTCGTCCCTCTCACCTAGCCACTACGCTGCCACTTCTGTCTTGTATTCCGACATGAGCTGATACCAGAAGCCGCGAAATTGGTGCCGTCGGCTCTGTGTCTAACACGACTGAATTAACACTGTTATTGTCTACTCGAACTTGCTTTGTATTACTACTCTGACATAGGGACTGAAAATCCAGTTCCAGAGGGCTCCATGGGCCCTTCAGCATTGTTTTATACTGCGCAAATATTCAATAAACTTTTTTTATTGTTCAAAACCAAAAAGCCAACTTGAAAAATCATAAAACCTTACAGATTTATGTGGGTCATGAGGAGGTTCTAAAAAGTCGAAATCTAATTGCTCTCCAATTTGCTCTCTGTTGTGAGCGGATTTTTCCTCATCATCTTGGAGATGTACTCTGCTTCTAGCTCGGTGGTTAAACTGCAATGCAAAAAAATATAAGCAAAACTAGTCAACTGCATTTTATTGACTTATTACTATTTTTACTTCAGAATATGTCGCCTCTTCAGCCTTTTCAGCATAGCATAAGTCCAAAAGTCTTTGATTTAGGTCTTTTTCTAGATTCTGGTCGTTATGACCAACAAGTCTTCCAGCAATTATGCTTTTTGACACAGAATATATCTATAATTTAAAACAGTATGTTTAATATAATACTTGGCTAGTTAATGGAATTCAAATTACACGACAACAAAACTTATTACTTCTAGATAAACGTAAGGTGCTCCTTCTGCAAATTGTTTGAATTCGAGTACGGCATTTTCATGCCACCCTGCTCCGTGAATTGTAGCTGGCTTGATTCTGCTTAACCGGCATTCAACAGCCTGTTGATTAAAAAAATCTAGAATAACTATATAGATTAAAAATATAATAATTTCAATTCTTTAAACTATACCAAGCATGGGACTGTGGGATATTGTTTATCCACCATTGAAGGGCTGAAATCTTGTAATGCTGAGTTTTTAATCCAACACGAATTACCGTAATCAATGAAATACACCTACAAATTTACAGAAGTTTATCTTTAAGTTATTCATTGAACGATTTATCCTATACATTTGTTTATTTAATGTTTTAAAACATACCAGAGACTCGTCGACTGGTCTTGGGCAAGTCAGTAGAATTTTGGCCCGATAGTAAGTTCTTAGATACGGTGCCAAACACAAGGCATTGGGTAAAACTTTTGACATCGGTATTGGTATATGGACCAGTTCTTCATTAATTCGCTTTACCATTTCATCAAGTTGTTTTGAGTGCATGCAATAAGTAACCCAAAACTGACCCGGATTTTCGACCTGATACGAAAATTTTATCACCCTTATTATGTATATCTGTAATCTGAAAAAATCGGACGTTATAAATTACTTACGTGTGTTACATTGATGTAAAGTTTTTTATCATCCATTCCGGGAAGGGCAATTTGATCAGGACATCTTGTAAACCTACGTCTTTCCAATCGTGCAGTCCAATGTTGCAAGGTTTTGTTTTCTAATTCTCTTCTGCATGAGCACATTGAAGGCTTTGTAAAAATATTTGCAAGCAATAGTTTTGTTTTAAAATAATAATGCCATCTGAAAATTCATACGAGCTTAGAGGAAATTCCATGCTATCCCGCAGTTGTCTACGTTTCACGGCTCTGTACACTCCTTTACTGATCGGACCAATCTTTTCGCCACGGTTATCAAATGTCGCTAATACCTTCTGTCCATCAAATTTTATGGATGGAACGTTTAATCCGAACGATAAATAATCCGCAAAATATTTCGCATACCTTAGAATAAATATTTATGTAATGGAGGGTTCAATACAGCTAGGTCTTATAAATCTACATCAGCAGTAAGACTTACAACTTCCCGTCGTGACCACTGGGAAAACCTTTGAACCAAATAGTGTTATACAAATCCAGACCACACACCTCTCTCGACTTGTCTCGCTCATATGACTTCAAATCAGGAGCTTTTCGATGAAAGAAGTTTGGATAAAATGCCCCTGCAATGGCAATCTAAAATAACAATGAAAGTTTATTGCCATATCATATCAATGAATCCGAAACAATTGAAAAATGCAACACACCTTTAGCATTAATCCAGCTTCTTTGGTCAGACCTTCGTCGTTGGATTGATTATCATTGTTTGAATTATTTGCAGAAAGTGAAAATTTAGTTAAACGCTCTTCAATAAGTTCTACAGTAGACTTAATCTCCCTGAATTAAGACAAATCTAGAATGAGTACGATAAATATCCAAAATATTCAATGCAATAATCAACCTAATTAAATTTACCTCAGAACTGAAAGTTGAACAAACGCTCCACGAGCCCACTGCTTTTCACTATGATGGATTCTTCCGGCAGAGTTTCCTGTTTCGGAGAACTTATTCCTCCAATGCTAGAGATAATTAACGTATTTAATTAGTTGTCACGATAATTTTAGCGATTTGAGAGCTTACAGCTTATTCTAAGCCAAAGCGCCTTATACCTTATAGACGTAGTATAAAGCAAACAAATCGGAACAACTTTTTTTTGCCCAGTTTAGTCTCGAGAGGTAAGCGTCTAAATTTCTGATGAATGGTGTGCTGAAAGGATTTTTTACACTCAATGCTGCAGCTGATAACATCAAATTTTAAGACATTGAGCAACTAACAATCTGTTTCAAATTAAACAAAATTCAATTAAAATATAGGTAATCCCCATTACCTATTATAATTGATTCCTTCAAAACCCCAAAACAATGACCAAGCATTATCAAACGAGTGCACTGCTGGGGAATGGGTAAGGCAGTCATAACCTCACCGAAGAACGTCAAATCTCCATCACATGTGTCGTAATGGCTTCTTCTACCATAATGTTCATTCATTTCAATCGTAAGAGCCCCCAACTAGAGACAAATTATAAAAACTGTAAGAATTTACATCATCCCTTATCCATTTATGTATTTAAGATTGGAAAATTTAAATGAGTACTGAATTAATTCGCAAATCGCACGATCCAAAACGAAATTAGTTAGTTTTAGGACAAACCTCTTTCAAATTAGCGACAGCCCGTTCAATTCCCGAAATAACAGGGGGATCTAATGCCATAGCTAAGAGTTCTTTAGGAGTTCCAAGATTCAACTTTTTTAACTGAAGAACCACCGTCTCCAAATTTGCTCTTAGCATTTCTGGCTTGGTATCTTGAGCTAAGCTCTGCACACAACAATCAAGTAGACATCAAATAACGTTAAAGTTTTCAGTAAACATTTTATCAACGCAAATAATGAAAAATTTACCGAAAAAAATGCTTTGGGTACTAAGCGAAACACCTTCCCATCACAAACTCGACCAGTTCTGCCTTTACGCTGTATGCACTGACTGATGGATGCCCAACCAATGCGTAAAGTTGTAAAGTTTGTGACCGAGTCAATACAAAGCGACTTAGTAAGGCAGAAATCAATCACTAATGACAAAAGTAACCCCAAAAAAATATTTCACTATAAATTAAAGTTTAACATCAAAGTTTTAAGTTTGTAAGGGCTTATTGAACTATATCCAACTTCATTCTTACCATACATTATGTCTGGAACTGTCACAGAGCTTTCAGCGATGTTAGTAGAAAGAATTATTTTTCGATGGTATGGAATCGGAGGATCAAAAACTCGCTGCTGCTCATCATTAGTAATTGTGGAATGAAGTGGCACAATATCCCACTTATAGTAATCTGATTCTTGGTATTTACTGTCCTTCTCTATTTCCCTAATGTTGAATGTAAAGAAATATTAATGCGATAATGAAGTAAATGAAGTAATAATTAAATTCTTAATGCCTTAATCATGCGATCAACTTACTCATCTACGGCTATTTTGTTCTTCGCCGTCAAAGACCTGGCCAACCTATGGATTTCTTCCATTCCGGGAAGAAACACTAAAACTGATCCACGTCTCTCGACCTGGCAGAATAAACCCGAAAGTTAGGCACATTCAACTCATTAAACTTTTTTGAGAGATTAAGGATAAAAAGTAAATCAAGTACTGGTGATAACTTACTGGGACTTTATAGTTTTTAGATACTCTAGGATCCGTCGACATCCTCCTATCGAAGTCATCTAATCCCACAATGCAATCCACAGCAACAGTGTACATTTCTTCAGAAATTGTAGCTTTATCATGGTCCAAATTGGCATTCAACAGATCAATCATTTCAGTCTAAATCAAGTAATACAATTCAAATACCTATTAGGCTATTCTGTAATTTCAACCAACCGGTAAAAATTGTAGTTTTAAAACAAATATAATATTACGTTATGCTGTAAGATATTGTCAAGAAACATTTCATCAATTTGGTGACGGAAAGTGTGTGGGATTTTAACTACAGGAGATTCCTCTATATCTGACTCTCTATTTTGAGTCGGAAAATATTTAGAAAACTTTTTGGCATTCAACGTCGCTGACATCAATATTAACTTAACGTGACGTTCTTTCCCTTCAACGTCATCTTGTAAGATTTTCTTTATGACAAGAAGCAGCAAATCGGAATTCAAATCTCGTTCATGAACTTCGTCGATAATAATATGACTGAATTCCTTCAAAGATTTGCTGCAAATCAGCTTTTGAAGGAGTACTCCAGTAGTCACGTAGGTTATCATCGTTTCTTTTCTATTAACTTTTGAATCCATCCCGACCTACATAAATATTGATTTCCGAACTGAGCTATTCAAATATTTTTTCAATCAATTCAATTATACATAGTTAAATGCATAAACACGAACCTGGTAACCAACTACGGTTCCCATTTCCCACCCTCGTTCTTGACAAACTCGCTTTGCTACAGAGATTGCTGCAATTCGTCGCGGTTGGGTGACTACAATGTTGCAGAGCTTATTATTCTCACAATATCTGTCAATAATAAACTGAGGCACCTGAAAGTACAATAAAGCAGACCTTAAATATATAAATATTTAATAAATTTTTTCCAAAGTGAGTCGCACTTACCTGCGTAGTTTTTCCACAACCAGTGAAACCTTCAATAATAACCACACGATGATTTGCTATCGCACTTAGAATCTAATATAAGGGAGAAAAAAAATTATCTAGAAGATCTGATGTCTCCCGTTAGACTTTTCCGTTCTTCTCAAGAGGGACATGCCACATATTTAATAATTTTCGTACTATCACTATCAAGACCGTCAAGAAGTTAAAAACAAAGAACTGTTTGCACATACTCTCTCTTTTGCTCCATAAACGGCAAGACGTGTTGTGTCAATTTTACGATTTTTAAAGTTGAACTTCGTGTATACATTATCTTTTTTGTTCGGATTATGTCGCTCAGATATATAACTCTCAGTATCCATTTCATCCTCTGAATCCGACCCAGCCTGCAGTGCATATCACATAAGACATAATCATTAACAATGCATTAAAAGTCTGTACATCTGAAGTATTAAAAAACAATTGAAGTTCTAAAATTAGAAAAAATTCTATTACAAATACCATTTTATGACCTGGAATGACTTTCTTGACTTTTGATTCTTGTTCCTCCACATATCGAACCTCGTCTTCTTCATTATGAGCATTGTAATGTGCTACTTTAGGCAGTTTGGGAGCCGGTGCTCCAATATCATCTTTTATTTGCACCGTCGTTGGAATCACATTTATTTTAGGTCCATTGGAGAATTCGAAAAAGGTTGACAGCGGAACAGGACATTTCTTTGATGTTGATGGGCCGGATTGTTCTACATCCTGCTTCTCTCCTTTGTTTAAGTTATCTTTTTCTGAAGCTGCAGGCTGAGTTTCTACTATGTCACGTTCCCGCTTGATTCGAATCGGTGGGGCAGATGCAACATCATCCACATCAGCTGTCGGACTTTCTCTCCGTCGCTTAACACCTGCTCTTTGTCCCTGACGTGGCACAACCAAATTTGGATTTCCAGTACCGCCGGAAGATATATTTTCTGACTGATTTTCCATCAAACTGCACTTGAAACGGCGAATGTTACAAATGAGTTCAAACTGCAGTTTTTACACAAAAAAACGAGTCATGATGCATGAATAGATTAATTGTAACAAATACTAATGCCAGTAATACCAATGCCTTGTGTCGATTCGCTCCAATTTAGTTCCTAGTTTGAACTACTATCTCTCAACTCATTTGAATGCCAAATTTGACTTCACACTTTTCACAGAGTCCAGAATTTTATGTTATAAAAATAAACCGTTCAACGAAATAGTAAAGTATCGACTGTTTGTGTGTAAGTCTATTTTCTGGGGTATTGGATGACGTTTGACCCTAAAACGGTCAACCGGTCAGTTAAATGTATAGTATATGTAACTCTCCAGCTGTATCACATCTTATTACCCGTATGAAAAAAATCAGAAACTAATTACCTGAATGATAGGACCAATTATTCCAAGGATTGTTCAATTTAAAAATTCATTTTCAGTTTAAAACAATTTTAAACTTACCAATACGAGCTGGAGAAAACAGTAGAAGTGCATGCGTGTGTGAGGAA
>JAQFYM010000780.1:0-49616 GCA_034694785.1 Agrenia bidenticulata | reverse complement strand
GAGTTATGAGAGGTACGGACAGACGGACAGACGGACAGACAACGATGATCCTATAAGCCCTAACGAACGGGCTAAAACGATATCCTCTAAGCTTGATAGATACTCTACGGATTAGCACATCTCATCTCACCTCTTCCATCGATTTTTCACAGACTTTCGTCCCTGCCAAACTATCAGGTCCATCTAATTCGCAAAAGGTTCTCACCATGAAATCCTATGTAAACTAAATTATAGGAGCTCTGGACACAAGTTTATGATCCGAGACAGTTACACAGCATGCATAATTTTCGCATTGGAGTCTGAGTAAGGTTATGGTTGCTTCTATGTCTAACAAGTGTCTCAAGGAAATCAAAAGCTGTCTCTGTGAATTAAATCACAGCAAGTAACCGAACTCTCTGTAGCTTGCAATACCCAAAACAAAGTTACAGTGGCGAGGAAAAGATTCTAATCGATTCGATAAGCTGATCTAGCTTAAACTGAGAAGTAGATCAGGACTCAGGGGACTCCCAACTGATGTTGCATTTGACGTCGTAATTTTCTATTTAATTTAATTTCATCTGTAGCAGTCTTGGTTGTAGTTTCGAATCCCGTTGGGAATCGAGAGGTGTCCTCGATTTTGGGTATTATATAGGAGAAGCTGGAACTGAATGCATTTCCACGTAGTCTATATTGTTAACTGATAATACCATTAGAAAGACTTGTAAGGTATGCACAGATTGTGTGTCCAAACGATGCGGAAATAGCTTCACTGGGATGTGTACAATTTATTTTATGGAAAGTGGACCGGAAAGGAAACTGTTCGAACCTCAAGGGAATTGAATTGTGTGTTGATAGCTTGTCCTTCGAGTCTGTGTGTACATGAAACGAAGATGCAATCAATTTTAAATCCGTCCACGTGCCTGACTCAAGTTCTTTATATTATAAGGCATATTGTAGGAAAGGAAATTGAGTGTACGAGGCATATACGTAAACTACGGGGGAATGAATCACACTGAATCTAGAGATGTAGAAGAGAGAGGAGCGAGTTTTCTATTGAATCGGAAATAGATCGACATGCTGGCTGCTTGACGTGAGATGAAATATTTTAAATTCTAAATCCATATAAATGGCTACACAATACGTATCACTCCATGCCATCAGGGTGAGATATCAACATGTAAAAACCTGCATCCAATGATCCGATGCGAGAGATCCAGTTTGTATTTGGGTTTTAAATTTATAGACGGCCGTGTGCTAAGAGTAAATGTTTGATTGATATTATATTTATTTATTCATGCCTGTACACAATAATACAAACACTGAGAATGAATTATCATCAGTCCATGCCAAGGACCCTCACCTTTTCATACCAGGCAGCCCAGGCCACGAGCCTAAAACCGGCCTCGAAACTGAAACTTAAAAAACCTCACTAAAACGGAGAAACGAGATCATCAAGATTGGAGTTTCAAAGGATTTCATGTAATTTGAGAAAGGTAGCGGAATTAATACTTTAAATTCCAAGTACTTGGAGGGACAAAAGTTTTTTGAGTTTGAATGACGTAAACCCTATTAGATGTATATACTCCAGACTCCTCAACACATCGAGGGTTTTTAAAGCTTCGAATAGGTCATAGGTTGTATATCGACTTTGGAGGCGGAGGGGGTAGCTAGAAGGAGTACGAATCGATTTAAACATCTCTTTTAAAACTTTTTTGGTCTTTTTAAAACGACCTGGATTCTCATTAAACTATTGCAGCCTCTCCATGTTCAGACTTCGTTAGACTTATTTCATATTCCTTCGCTTTTATTGCAGGAGGATTGGAGAGAAGCTGGCTGGATACATATATTCAAATTTTTATAGAGTAGATAACCTTGGATGTTGATAATGTCATCAAATGAACAGGATGAATCTTAAATATATATTTAAAAAAAGATATGAGATTTCAACATTTTATTTGAACCAATGTAGTCTGTAAGTCTTGTATCCTCTGATATTTATCTACAAGAATCTTGCAGAAATCCAGTGGGGAATAATTTGGCAAGGTCATTTGACTTGAAGTGGCACAATGAAATGCATCTCGATCAGAGCTAGATATATAGAGAACTAGGTAATGGAAACGATACGTGGGGGACTTTGTAGCAAAAAATACATAATGAATTTGTGATAATAAGCTTCTACTTATGTTTTTACATCCATCAAATCACAACGCCCGTCTACTGGTGTGAATCAAAAATTGACACTTATCTTCTAAATCTAAAGTGTTCCTTTCATGTGTGAGAAATTATGATCTACCTGACTCAATAGCATGTGTAGAACTAGTTTAACAGCCTGTCATTAATTACTACATATTAATGAGTTGGTTTACTCAGTCAAGATCAAATCACAAATGATACGTAATGCGAATTTAGGATTCTACGCGATTAAAACAAAAAAATAGAATGATTGACAGTTTCCGGAAGTTGAGAAATTTGTTTAAGCGCTACTAGTTTCACCTGTTCCCTGATTTTAATCATCTTAAAGGGTTTTGGTTGCCTACATTAACTTTTTTTAAAACGTTTTAGTAATCCAAATGTTAAATATCTTCCCTGTCAGAAAATTAATTCTTTACTCCCATCTCTCATTAGACTGAAGACTTGCTTGAGACAATAAAAACTCCCCCAAATGGCCAATAAACGTCCATCCTTAGGGAACACTTATCCTCATTTATCCAATGTGATGATAAAATTGCATCAAAACTAATGAAATAGTCTCCAGTAGTTCACTTTTTCTTGCCATCATTGCTATAATCAAGTCATTTTATATTACCAACTCGACCTAAATATTTTCAACAAAAACGTAAAAGGGTGCGACGCACTTTCCCCCGAATTAGGCCACCTTCATCCAGTATCAATTATGTCCATATACACAATTACCCTATTACTACCCATGGAACATGCTTAGAAACAAGTGGGGAAATGGCAATGCAATCATAATAACTAAATTGAATTACTTCCTAACCGAGCCCATTACTTTCAAAGTACCCACCTCACGGAGCCACGCGTGGCCGTGTGGACCATCGACCTGGACCCGTTCTGCTAATCATATATTTTATATGGCTAGTCATACTTATCATTTACCAAACGATGGAGAGATGAGAACTTTTTTGGCAAAGCCATAAAAACCAGTTAATTAATATTATGAGGGTTGGATGTGGTTTTTATTCCACATTTACACCCCCTGGAAATGACTTGGAGAGAATCGAGGTCTAAAAATTGTAATATTGGCTCTGGTCACTCGAGTTCATTATTCCCATCCAACTTATAAAGCAATAAAATTTCCTTCACAATGAAGGAGAAGCTTGTGTCTTGCTTGTGTAGCCTGGGCTGTCATTTTAATTGTAATTGCAGTCCAATCCATTTCATTTGAGTGCAACAATGATAATGATTTAATGAGATATTATGCAGCGGTTAAATCTTTACAGAATCCACAGCTATTTCAATGAGCTTAGCTCAACCGTTCCCAGACGCCCTGCGTTTATTACTCTTGCAGTGTTACTATATTGAAGATGTAGTTCTCTAATTTCACATGCATTTCCGCAGATTCTAATTTATTAGGCTCGAGGGCCAAAGCTGTGGGAATTTTAATGTTCTCGTTTTATGCGATTTTGTATCAGATAATTTGGAGAGAAATGTTTTTATGTTTATCCTCAGCTGAGTTGGAATGGTTGTATTGCAATCTTTATTGCCGCTAGTGCTGTGTTTATGTGTAGCAGCAGGGGTGTCATTGCCGTTTGGGCAGGGATTCGCTAAGGTTATTAATGGAATGGTATTATGTTAGTAAATTGAAATTGGATTTCATGTTTCCGAAACCCTTGGAGAATAATCGAGGCTGAGGACGTGCATTTCTGACTCATAAGGACTTTAATAGATCGGAACTCTGGAGCTAATGCGAGTCCTACTGTCTCTCTATAGCTTTGTTTTGGGTGGACTTGGTTTTTTTAAGTAATAGAATTTCGAAATTCATCCCACTAGTAACATCTGGTTTGAAGGAAAATAGCAGAAGTGCTGTAAGCAAAATGTCATTTAAAGTATCTTTGATGTGTGGAGATTGAAATACGCTGTAAATTTCGACTTCTCTAGTCGTACGTGCGCAGCACTAGAAAGGGCTGTAGGATGAAAGTATTGAGAGACGTCGGAATTGGAAAGAGTTTATGAGCGACTGTTATTTTTATGAGGTTTATGACTAGCCATATATCAAAATAATGTCTAGTCGTCTAGGACACTTGTATAAACATGTACCGTGTTCACTGTTCACTGTAATGGATTGGGATGCAATTGCAGTATACATGGCCGATTAAAATTATTAACAACGTCATAAACCCAATTGCAATGGGCTTGAATGGCACTTCATGCACATTTTGCAGAATGCATTGTGTGTGTGCACACTTTATGATTTATTTGAGTTATGTGAGGGCAAAGTTCAATAGACTTTAACCCTTTGGGTTTGCAAATATCTATTGGATTTGTAATTACGAGTGAGGTACATGATTATGAAAGTTTTGGTACATTTTCTTCATGAGTTATTTATTGTTTAGAAAATCACTTCATGGATTAAAAACTTGGTGTATATGTTCCAGTTTTTTTCTTAAATCCAATTTAAGGGATTGAGAGTTGAGAGTAGCTGAGTTGATTAAATGTTTCTCAAGTTTTGATGATTACGTAGTGATAAAACTTTGATTAAAACTCTGTTAAATGTTAATTTTAATTTTTTTTACAGGAGTCGACTTCCTCATCAGAAGAGTCAGTTGGGAATGTAGAGGATCAAGTGGTGATAAAAAGGATTCGATACAGTGGTGATACACCAGGGACCCCTTCGCCATTAGTCTCGCCGATCGACCCTGCTCTCTGCTTGCCAAGTAAAAAGAGACTGCCATTTCTTCAATACTCGGACAATGATCAATCACGTAAGTCGAAAGGACTTTAATTATTTAGTATTACCGATTATCTTAACTCCAAAGGTCAGAAATTTATCAATTTATTTTCTACGACTGTTTAAAATAAATAATAGCCAAATGAGGATTGAATGTCTAAATTGGAGCTTCATTAGTAAAATCATTACTGAATCCGCATATCAGAAAAAGTTGAGATAGTGGCCAAAAGAATTACTTGTGAATAGTAAATTGCAACAGATTCGTCATTTCCTTAAATAGAATGCTGAAAAAGGCATTAATCTTGTGGCGCCTCGATAGCCGTGCCTCCTCACCTCTTGTATGTATTAGCATAATAGCTCCAGAGATCGCTATCAAGATCAACGATCCTTAGAACTTAAGATAAGGTTTAATATTTAGAAAAGGGTTTTGTGTAGGAACAAGGATCTGCAAAAACTGGATTGAATTAATTTCATGAACAGCGTTCAGAAAAAGCTGCATTGAGGATATGACATTTGACTTGTGATTGTGGTGGTTACACTTAGCATTTAGACTTTTTTTGTGCTAGGTAAACTATCTGTGACTACGAATTATGAATTTAAAAAAATCAGTGTGTAAGTTATATCCATATCAATTCAGTTTTGAGTCGAACTTTTTCTCTCATATATTCCACATGATTTAAGTTAGTCAATCAGATTGATATCTTTAGTACCTTATCAAGCTGTCATACTCTTAAGTGAATGTTAGTTAGGACTTTACAAATGCTCTGAGCATGGTTTATTTTTCTCTAAAAAATCACGACATAAAACTACTCTAGTTTTTAAAATCACCTTATTTTTTATGAATTTCAATTCTTTCCCTTAATAATTAATAATCGTATCATGCATCACATTAGTTTTCTGTTGAAAGTCATACTGCTGTACAAATACACGTGTACATTTATTGGTACCCAAAAGACGGCTTTGCTAAATTAAGAAAGAGAAATTTAACAAATTCCATAAAGAAATTACGGTACAAGTCACATGTATGACGCTTTTTGTTTCTCCAAAGATTCGTATTTTTATCTACTCCAGTTTAAGTCACCAGCAAAAGCAGAAGCGAAGAGCTTTATGAGTCCCAACTGTCTTCATAAACTCTGAAAGACTTTCTTTAAAAAAAAATGCATTTTAGGCTTGGCTCATATTTTACGACATCACTGCTTCGTGCTATAAGGATTTTTAAAAACCGCTAAAAAATAATCCTGTGAGAAACCGTCCATCAAACGTCAAATAATAACTGCCATGATCTAAAAGGGGTCAAAAGCCGATATTTTAGTTCATACATATATGTATCACTTATGGTTCAGAAAATGACTTGAAGAGTGCAGAAACTTTTCATATTTTGGCTCATGTCCAAAATTGCATGCACAATTTATGAATACATAAACCTGAGAAATTAGGAGATCAACATGCAACAGGTTCATTCCAAAAAAATACATGTAATATCTAAGTCTACCCGACAATTGCACTGTCAACTCTGCCCTCCCTTGTAAACGCTTGTAAAGTTAAAACTAATAATTGACAATTGTTCCAAGTATTAAAAATTCATTTCCCCCATAATAACATATGATTTAAATTACAAAGCGCAAAAAAGTCCCATGCTGATTTTTTCCTGTAAAAAAAACCAAAAATATACATACATCCGTCAAATGCTCCAGCCATTAATACCAGTCATCACCAAAATGAGATAACCTTACCAAGAAAATCTATCCTAGTTGAAGAAAAAAATCTCATTTCATAAATTTAAATCTTGACAGTGTTTTTTAGTTAACATTTGCATGAGTATAAAGTTGTGTTTCATAAACTGTAGCACAACGAACACAACTATATACAATGAAGGAGTGTCATTGACTTGTTTGACTCATCTATCCTTGATCTCACCATTTAAAAATTGGTGATACATTTATCAAAATCTTATCAGCTAATATTATTCATTAGTTAGCTTGATTCTATTCTATTAAGTATTGATCTTACGACCCTATACAGCATGCATCCTCATATCTATCAGAACTCAACTCTCATCTTCCCTGTCCAGTTCCAAGTGCAGTAACAGTTAGTTCGTAAGAGTTAACTAAGTTGTTCTTCTTCAGATGATGATGAATTTTTTTTTTTTAAATCTCTGACATTATTTCATGATTTATTACAACACGACTTGACCACCGACGTGACTATGCATTAACATCTTGTTAGTATAAAATCCCCAGATTCCCAAATCTGCATTTTTTACAATTCTTAATTTTATCATAAGACGTGTTATCATCTTTAAGACAAAGTTTAGGGAATGTTGGATGTTGTGGTGAATCTAAAATCTTAAAAGCTTAAAACCATGGATTTCATGAACTTAAAGATTGTAAAAAAATTAAATGGCAGAACTTATGGTCAAAAATATTACATTCAATAGACAGTTTAATACATCCTCAGAAATGAAAGTAACTTCTTTGTGTAATCCATGATTTTCTGTGAGTAGGGTTGCAAAATTCAGGCTATTCCATCCTCCATTCATAATTCTTAAACGTCAACCCGTACGAGCCTAAAGTCTATAACACCCGTGCAATGTACAGTGTAAGTGTATGGGTACAATTACAGTGGACATGATTTACGACGCATTCACAAGAATCACGACAGTTTCTTATGATCTACCATATTGCTAAGTTGTATCCAATTGAAAAGTTACAACGAAATCAAGTAATAAATTGTCATGATGGTTGGATAATTTATCCCAAGATTTATTAAGACAGTTTACACAAATTAAGATGATTTAAGATCCGGAGACTAGGTCATAGACAGAGGGTTTTATATTCTAAAATTCCAACTTAAATATTGTCTTCTCAGATGAGTGTATAATTTTTTATAATTTCGAAACTTTCAGATGTGAATGGACTAGCGGTGGACTCAGTAAAGAAGATGTTACTCGCCCGTCTGGGCTCCGATGAAGCTGACACTGCCATCAGACTCATTGACCAAATGACCACAAAAATCTCACAGCTTGAACACATCTGCCGTAAAAAGGAAATTGTCCTCAAGCAAGTTTCAGACTCACAGGTAATAGCCCCGTCAGAAGCCAATCGAAGACTTACCACCCACCAATCTTTGTAATTTCCGAATATATATTGTAGTGAAATAACTTTCTCGAGCATCTAGTTGAATTTAAATTTTAACAGACTCTTTTCGATTTGCAGTCAGGGGCTGAACTTCAGACTAAAGTGAGTACAATGGAAGAGGAGCTCCATTGTTTAAAGAAGCAGCTTTTGAGACGACATGAGCAGCGAGAAGTGATTTGAAATAAATAATCTCTAAATAATCATATGTGAAGAACGCGGGCGATGGAACAAGAAAAACAGGGGAAGTCTCAACTAGAGACGAAGGATCAGCTCTGGAACTCACTCAAGACGCTGATTAAAATTCGAATTTAAGGGCAGTTGACGAAAAAAATTAAACCGACTTCCATTTAGTAATCCTCCTCATCGTTGTTCATATTGCTGTTGTAACGAACTTCGTAAACTATAAGAGTACCTGATACAGATATACCGATGATTGAAGGATTTAATAAGTTAAAGAATTACATTTTAAAAGATACAGATAAGTGAAGACTTTTTCTGGTATTGTTGCTTCTTTAGAATTAGAAAGGAACCGTAGTTTGTAGTCTACAGTTGTACGTAGCTTATTGGTAGCTATGTATACGACTTCATCTTCATGTCATTATACTTACTTGTTGAGCGTTAATTTTAATAGCCGAAGCCATGTGGATCTAGTAAATAGGACAAAGTAAAATAAATTATGAAGAAATTATAAAATAAAAATAGAGAAATTTAAAATTTAAAAAAATCTGAAAATCTCTCACTCAGAATTTTAAAAAATATCACAAGATCTTCGTCCATACAGAAGAACAAGTCAATTTTGTTAGTAGGGCTACAGTTAACTGCCTAAACTGTGTACTTGGTTGCACTGTTTTTTATTAAATTGTGATACCCGCATTGGTATCAAGTAGCGGATATTGTTAAATCATTTTTTCTCAGTAATCAATCTGTAATCATGCTGTTATATTGAATTGACTGTAGAGTCATAAAGTTCTAGCCTCAAGAAGGTCTAACTATATATGAATGTACTAGAAAAGGAAACTTGGATAAATCTTAAGCATTTTAAGGAAGAACTGAAGGCTGGAAAGAGGAGGGATAATGATATTAATTATAAATATGAAAGAATCAGTTATAGACTGTAGATGGTTGATGATAATAATACTGGGGAAAAGAGTTACCTGTCAGTCGTAATTGTAACGTTTCAGTAATGTATGTATGTTGGAAATGTATTTTGAATACAAAGAAATTTGCTGGCCAAGTTGATATACGTAAAATATACTTGAGTATGAAAATACACGCAGACACAGACCATTTTCAAATTCAAGTCATTCAACACTTTAATATCCATTTTCTGAACTTTTTAAAAAATAAATATATATCAGTTCAAACTTTCTTTTCCGTATATAGCACAGAGTACCCTCACAGATTTAAAACTCCAGGAGGTATTTATCTGACACCCAAGAACTTTAAATTAATTTGTAAAGTTATTCAGAAAACGGTTTGCAATTGTTTTTTTCTTCAAAATTCTTTAAAATTTTAAATAAAATCAAACAAAGTTTCCCCACAGGCATACCTTTATCACACACCACTTATCATCTTGAAAATCATCATTGTGGACAAGCTTTGGAATGAGGAAAGACTTTACCTGAATCGTAGTAGATATAAAATAATATTAAAACATAGTAATCTACATTGTTACACTTGTTATACAACTCTACGCAGTACCTAAACCTAGTTGTATAATCCCGGCTATCATAAATTATATTTACATTGAACAACTACAAACAATATATAAATGCATACATATGAGAATCGCTAGTAACGTACTTTTAGTACAATTAGATTTTAAAATGCTAGCTAATGCGTAGTCCTAGCTAATCGCTAAGTAAAACCATAAACATTGATAGCTTTATCAAACTATATAATTCTACACGTATGATATAAGAATCCTTAAACCTACTGTCTCGGTTAGTTAAAGGATAGAGAATTACGAGGGCGAAAGTGATAATCGAAAAATGCAGAGGCACAGGGCGAGCAGCTTATGGTACTAAGAAATGAGGTGGAGGTTGGAATTTGAACAGACAGAACTGATTCGTCAAAACTTATTATTATTTCAAGATAGTGGTGATACACGTATTTAAAAGGAATGATTGATTTTACTGGTAATTAATATCTTAGTAACAGTTATGATCAGAATCATATACACATGCTTTCAGTAAATTAGTCATTGTTGTTTTAATTAGCACAGCCAGTGTACTAATTAAGATGCTGTTGCTTGTATACTTTCAACTCGGTAAATAATACCTACTCCCACCATCTCTAATAACCTAGCTTATCAGTCAGAAGATTATTGTTTATTGTTGAGTTTTGTTCAAACATTGATCGTATTCGTAGGATGTATTTATTATGTGCTATCCAGATAATATAAACTACTGTACTACAATTCAATAATACGAGTACACGCATGTGGAAGATGTACAAAAAACCAACATCTATATCCCGGTTCCATTATTTGAGATAAAACTTTCAAAATGGAAAGGTATGTATTTATAGAACAGTACTGAGCCAACTAAGGGAGTTTTCATTTGATTTATCAATGCTTTATTGACTACAGAGTTCATGTCAACTGTGTTCTTAAGTATATTATATTATCCATTTTAAAGTCACCATGTGTATCGAGTATTGATTAAATTTGTGTCTAATATACTGCTACTATACTGCTGCATTAAAAGCCAGTCCTTGGTGTTTGAAATAATTGCTGGGGAAATTTCCAAAATTCTTAATTCTCCAATATTTACGAATTAAACTATCATGGATTTGGGAGCATGCAAATCAACATTCAACTGAAAAAAAACTTTTAATTGATCTACTAGCTACCTTAAATAACAAAACTACAGCGGTAAAAAAAATTAATTACATGTGAAGAAAAGCATCACTGGATTTGCAAAGTCACCTCCAACTCAGGAGAGATGCAAGTTTCAAACTCGTTTCCAAACGACAAGTACATCGGAGTAGGTACCCTTAAGCTACAATCACACCTTTCGCACTTGACCTTTTTGGGACGGTTCTCATAGTGGCATTTTGGACAAGGGGATCCCTCCCGGTCTTCCGTCCAAATTCGACCCTGTTCATCCCCTCTGAAACGGCTATTCTTAATCTGGCCAGGTCGCCTGAATTTGAAATCAATCGTGCATAATCATAAGGACAATCGATAATATTTTTAAATTTAGGAAATTATAAAACAAACTTACCACACATGGGCCCAGCAATGTCGCACATGATCCTCATAATCAGTGAGACTCAGCCGCTTTTCAGAGCACCCGTATTTTGTAAAGTCGCATTTGACGGACGGAGTAGTGACGAGGGACTCTAAGGGGTAGTTTCTCATTTGGGTGAATTCAGCTAGGCAATACACACAATTCTGTGAAACAAGCTGAGACCGACAAATATGACAGACAAAGTGACCATTAAGACAGTTGTAAATCGGGGGGATGGGGATTTCTTTACACACGGGGCATTCGATAAGTCTCATAAGCTCAATGAGCTCAGGATCGTCTTCGTCATCTTCGTCAAACGATTTTCGGTCGAGTTGGAGTTGATTTTCATAAAGACTTTTTGACAATCGGTGTCTCAGACTATAAGAGTACAGGAGATATATAGTTTACACTATGTATTACGTATGTTACATTTTAAATGATGGAACTTTTTTATTACCTTCGATTGAAATTGTTGCAACTAGCTGTGTTTTCCCTAATACTGGAAGACTCCATTGCTCCCAGACTTTGTCGAAAGCCAACTAACTTACTGATCACTTTTTGGTACAATGTATAGGATGTTGGAGGAGGAAACTGACAAAATTGTAGGTTTTCAGGAAGTGTTAGATTTGTTTACAGAATAAAAATAACGTGCAAATGTTTGCTCATGTACAACTGACCAACTGTGTTCGGCTAACACTAAGGGATCTGGCTATATAGCTTGTTATGGTAAATGTTTACGGTGTTTTCATTTTCTGACGATAACACCGATGTATACAAATATTGATTCAGTCTGAGTGGGTTTTTGCAATGTTTGAAAAAAAAGTTCCGGAGTTATAATACACATGAGACCTTTACGTTATCCATTTGTACATAAATAGTGTTAGAAGTTGAATGATTTATCAACTCTTCAAGAGCTTTTAGAGAGCTTAAATCGAAACAAAAGTATGTGTCCCTCAAGTACAGGATATGTTATACGAATCGGAAGAACCACTCAATGCAGTCAGGAAGGAGCTTAGTTATGCAGAGCTGATTCACGGAAAAACAATCCGTGGAAAGGCAATTCATGGACAGAAAAATCATGGACATTGTTCTAAAACATACTATGCTGAGTACATTGGTTCATAGCATGTTCAGGTAAATTATAAATGTTCTGTTTCTTCCCCCTGCCACGGATACAGTTATATTCTGACCAATCGATTTCACCAAGTTAAAGAATAAATGGTTTGCCAGATTACAAAAAATTCAGTCTTGACGTAAATTGAAAGTTTTAATTTAAACAATTCAAAAATAAATTACAGATTTTCATAAATATAGAGTGGATATGGGTCCACAGCTCTTGAAGAATTTTGACCTAACAAGTCTGCAAATAATAAGTTAACAAATACAGTTATTTTAGGCTTTTCCAAAAAAACTTGAATTGAATTAATAATTGTAAATGGTAAATATTATTTCTCACCGTTTTCGACACCAGACTTGTTCCACAGGCACTAAAGGCAGCAATTCCCACACATTTTTCATCACTAGAATCGATCTTACCTGTAATTTTTGGATTAATTTATCATTAATGATCTATAGATCTATTTTCTACAGATTCAGCCTTAGTCAGCCTTCAGTTGCAAAACTTACCATGATTTTCAAAGCAAAAGCCGATATGAGTCTTGGCAGCCTCCTGACTAGAAGCTGGGAATTCAGTCTCAATCAATTTTTCAAACGCTGATTTGTCTGGTAGTCCATCAGTAAGCTGAAAAATATCAAAGTTTCATTTTATATTTATTGTATCCTACCTAAAATTATTTTCTTACCCCTCCAATCGCGTCGGTGAAACAAAAGGCAGCGCACTAAAAATATAAAACAATTTTTTTAGACACTACCTCATATCTCTTTTGAAAACTGGAATTTTTAAACTTTCAGTACGCACATTAGGATTTTTCTTTCCCTCCTCAGTTCCATAAACCTCAGGCTTGTAACAGGCCGCAAGTTTAGCCCTTAATTCTGGAGTTGGTCCCATTGTTCCATTAATGCAAGTAAAGCGAATACCATCTTCTGCAGAAACTCCCTAGATAAAGTGAGCACACCAAAAATGCGATTAAAAAATCATCCTTTATATTTCATTAGTAGATTGAATAAGTTAAATGTTTTTTACTTACATCTCGGCTTGCAATGAAGACAGCCGAGGCGATAAGTACAATGCAGGTGAAGCTTTTCATTTTAACTTGCAGACAATTTTAGGAGCTGGTAAACCGATCGAAAATTTCTTGACACTAGACAAGTCCAAGTCACCCAAGCGAATGTATTTTTCATCCCCTTTTACTTCTATATATACTCATGTTGGCTTTGCAGCTAACGAATTCATGGATACCTACTACCTTACCTTGAAAATTACCATGAAAAATTCTTGAACTCGATTGAAAAATATTAATTTAAATTTTTTCAAGAATAACTTTTTCCCCATTGCATTATAACTGGCATTAACTCGAAAAATAAATGAATTAAAAAAGCCAGATACACAAGGAACAGAAGGAGCAATGAGGTCTATCTAGTCTATCATAGTTGTCTCATGTTTGTCTACAAATTGATCAGACAGTGTCTTCTGAAGAGTTAGAACGCAACGTCCACAAAGAAGCGAAGGACAGAAATGGCATAAATTATGAAAAGCTCTAACAATTATATTAAACTCCACTCTCTGAGTAATGTTGCAAAGACATAAATAGATTCTATTTTGAAAGTGTGTCATTGTTTACTTGCCATTTAAGGCTGTGTCTGCAGAAAACAATGCAGATCTGAAATTTGTTATCATAAGATACAGCCAAGAACCAAATAGTTCAAGATGTACTTGAAGGGTGAAGGGCTACCCAGTAGCCTAGTGCATTGTTGAATTATTGATGGCATTATTGCTGATAATGATCTTCATGTACCTGCGTTTTTCTGTTATTCATGAATAATGTACAGAATTATCATTACTTAATTATTTCAAAGAGATAATTCTAATTCTTTAAAAAGATTGTGCACTAATCTATGATACAGAAAAAACTAAATTTTACATTTCTACAATACTCTCAAAAATATTATAACCGGTACATATATGCTCGTGTGCTCATCGTCTGATCTTATTGTCATCGTATTGACAAAGACCCTCCAATACAATTTCATGCGTCTAAAGCGATTTCTAGAGCTGTGTCCTTACCCGTAAAAGTGAATTTGATACGACGTAAAAATGAAACCAACCGAAATGACAGACTCTCTGAAAATTAAAATTTCCCCTAATGATGAGTTAGGTAAGCTTCTAAAAAATAAAAGACTCTGCCATAGCGTTGCCTATTTGTTAGCCAGTCTAAATTTAGTCCAAAGCCATTTCTTTGTACATTTAAATGGCCATTGATCCAATGGTAAAAGAGTAAAGAACCTAGATGAGCGTCTTTTCGAAACTTGATCATTAGTTTAATTATAAGGGGATTTAGACATAAAGAAAATTCAAACCGCTACAGAGAAAACTATATTTTGACCGCTTTATTCATCATCGAATATGAAAATTCAACTGGTCACAAACATGACCCTTAAGTTACATAAGGGTTTAACTCTTTAACTAGAGTATTACATGAAAATCTTACCAAAGAGATTTTCAAGGACCGAATTGAACCAAGAAATTAAGCACGCCGTCAGTTTGCTGGATGTCATCTTTATTTGAAAACACAACTTTTTTAAATTAGTCTAACAGTTTTTGAAACTTCATTTCGGC
This sequence comes from Agrenia bidenticulata, assembly GCA_034694785.1. NCBI lineage: Eukaryota > Metazoa > Arthropoda > Collembola > Entomobryomorpha > Isotomidae > Agrenia > Agrenia bidenticulata. Next base: position 34,622 of record JAQFYM010000780.1, on the reverse strand, counting down.
CTCGGATTCAATTAATTATCGGTTTAATTTTAGGCATCTAACGCCTACGGACAGGTCTAGCAAAACATACAAACAGAATTGGCGTTAGATAATATCGAATTCCTACTGCTCCCAAATGCTCCGAAAACTTAATTAGATTTATATAAAAACTACAATAATATACAACTCACCAGATGTGTTTGAACACCCCAGGTGCAATCGTTGAAAACTTTCATCATCTTACATTCATCATCGTTCAAGTCGAGTAGTTTGCCTACAAACATTAAACACCACGTATATTTTCATTCGACAAGATTTAACATAATATGTTTCAAATCAATTACCGTATTTCTGATGACAATCTCTAAACCAAGCAGTAGCCACAGATTGATGCCTTTCGGGAAAGGTATTTTTCACCCATGCAGCATGAATATCTTCGACAGGTAGTCCATTTTCGTTCAACTATTTGCATAAAATTATTAACTTTCAAAACAAATCTTTTACCTATGTATGAGCTATAATAATTTCTGTAAGGTTTTCAAAGTATCAAAAAGCTTACAATGCCTAATCCATCTGCTTGGCAGTAACCTATACACTTTAATAAGTAAAAATCCATTTATTCATGTTTTTTATTCTTTAAAATCCGTACATTTAAAATACAGTACTTACATTGATGTTCTTCTTTCCAGGTTCCGGCCCGTGAGTTTCACTGCAAGCACCAAGGTCTTTCATTCGATCGTCGTTAGGCCCCAACGTTCCGTCACGGCATTGTAAAGGAGTCCATTTAGTCTGAAATGTATTTTTCGATTATACATTTTTGAACGAAATCAAAGAAACCATTTTAGAGAAAAAAATATAGACGTAACCTACCCTGTCACCCCCTTCGTCATCTCCCTTGGCCATGCATAGACCGAAGACACAGATGACAGCGATAGCAGCTACCAGCTTCATATTGAATGCAGGCGATTTAAAAATTCTGAAGAATAGGGATTGTTTCTCGAAATGATTTTCAAGATACTGTCATCTCGGTGGAAATAATTTCGGTTTATATATACCCAATGGAGTTGGTGAACGCTTCCCTTGTCATGTCATGAGTACTGATGTAAAGAAAATACAAGTTAAGATGAATAAAATTTACATTCCAGACAGTTATCTAATTTTACAGAAAAAATTACACAAAGGTTGTGATCAAGAAAACCGGTTCCTTAAATATCTTGATGATACGATTTCTGTAAAAGTTTCAATAATTTTTATTGCAAAATATATTTCACCTGATAAATTAAAGACTGTAATATCGTCAAGGTCAATCTCTGTGTAGCATGTGTCAATAACTCAAATTCAACATCCATGTCTAATCATAGTGGTAGTTGTTATAACCGACCTTAAAATGTGCAGCATGCGGAGACTAAAACCAGTTATAAATGTATTGCAATAAGGACATTTAGTATAGCTGAAATTAAAACCTGGAGAAGCCCAAGGGACTATTTTCCTTTTCATATTTTAATAAACTTCAAATGATTTATTCAATAAGAACCAAAAAATGAGGAGATTTGCTCGAGCTAGCATAAAATTTGATCGTTCTAGAGTTGAGATACAGCCACAGGGTATCTGGAAAGAATTTACGAGTAATTATTTGCCAAGGCTTCATTTAAGGTTTATTCTTCGTCGCATCAAGGTTACTGTGTAAAATTCAAACTTGATTTGCTTTGCTTTATGGGTTGGTGTAAATATGTACCCGGAAAATATGTACCGTTAAATATGTCCCCGTGGAAAATATGTACCCGGAAAATTTGTACCGGTAAATATGTACCTGAAAATATGTACCGGAAAATATGTACCGGTAAATATGTACCGGTAAATATGAAAAATTAATTCAGTTTTTTTCTCAACAGTCAAAATTTATTTTTAATTATAACTACTATAAAATAATACTGTTATGTAGCAAAACATTGGGTCCTGTTTATTTTTTTCAAAAACCTATGAATTAAAAAATATTTGGATGAGCATTAACCGTCAGATTGACATATCAATTACCAACCCAAGCCAAAACTAAATTTAAGGTAACCAATGTATTCCAAATTTTATAAAATTTGTGTGCACCTAATAACCAGAGACATGGTAGGAATGTATATTAATCGGTACATATTTACCGGGTACATTTTTTCCATGGGTACATATTTACCGGGTACATATTTTCCGGGTACATATTTTCCGGTACATATTTACCGAGTCCCGCGTTTTATTAGCTCTGTTACAGATATTGCACTTAATACTGACAATATTAAAATTCCTGAGAATTTAATATTTAGGGCAATTGTTATTTGATTTCGAAAACAAAAAAGTATCTATTTAAAAAAAATGTATTCCAGCTTTCTTTTAAGATTACTGAAACAGTATTTGTATACTAAAGCTGTATTTTTTAAGACCCTGCCGTAGCGCAAGCAATATTTTTCATAATACCTCCCACTCCAGCATCTGGTGGTATTGTACGAGTTACATAAAAACTGCATTATGAATTTCAGCACTTAATTTGTTCTTTATTTACCAAATGATTAGTGAACAAGATTATTTTTGAGGAACAACAGAATAGATTACAGGTAAAGCAGAAGATGGCTTTAAGATGAAGATACTATAGCAGAACAATCTCCATATAGGATTCGGTTTTCAATCATGTCATCTTTATGCTTTAGGGCAGGTCTGTTATTAAAAATATTCATCGTTTAGGCATATTGGCACAGTGGATTTTATAAGTAAAATTAAAAGTGTTATATAAATACAATAAATTATTAAATTAATATACAGTTTACATAGAGTTTTCAGAAGAAAATTGGGCTACCAAAAAATTTAAACATGAATAAATAAAAATCACAAGAAACACCGAAAGCTCGTTTAAGTTTGTTTGACGAGTTTGGAAAACCATTAAGTTAGGGGTACTGGGCCAGGGATGGTAGGGGCACTGATATAATCAGAAAGGTACAGGATTAAAACGAACATCACTCGGGAAATCAGGAAAATTGTTAAATAGATTTTAGTCGGAAAATAGAACGAGATAATCTGTAAACAATCATAGGAAACTCTCCTTATTTGCTACAAGACTGGGTCACCGTTCCACACTAAATTGTTCTCAAAATCTTGGAAAGGGTCGTTAAAATTTTTTAAATAGCATTTCGAAGAAAAATTGCGACACTTCTAGCTTGCAAACAGTTTACATGTTTACATTATTATAATGTTACTCATGTCAAGGTTTTAAAAATCAAGTGGAACTTACCAGATTTGGTTGAACATCCCATGTACAATCACCGAATAATTTAGCCATCTTACAATCTTGATCATTCAAGTCAATGTATTTACCTAAAGATTGTATTGTGTAAATTAGAACACTGTTAAACGTAGAATAATTTTTGACACGAAAATCGACTTTACATACCATATTTCTCAAAGCAGTCGCGGAACCAGGCCGTAGTCAGAGATTGATGCCTCTGTGGGATGGATTCTTTGACCCATGCATTGTAAATAGCTTGGGTCGGTACTCCTTGGTTATTCAACTACATTAGCCACAAGTACAATTATGAGTTTCATTTAAAAAATAATGATAATTGAATGAAGTTTTTTTAAAGTATTAAACCTTACAAGTCCCAAAGCAACAGCTTGACAAAAGTAAGTACACTGTTGAGTAATAAAAAATAAATTCTCCAGTTAGCTAATTATTCCCTTTAATTAATTCTTTTCAAACTTAATACGACAATAAAACGAAACTTACACTAGGGTTCTGCTGGCCAGGTTCAAGTCCGTGAGTTTGGGCACAAGCTCCAACGTCTTTCATTCGGTCATCATTGGGTCCCAAGATTCCCTCTCGGCATTGGAATGGAGTCCACTTGGTCTTTAAAAAAACATTAAAAATCCAATCAGTACCATCCACGAAGTGAATTCAAATTCCATTCAATGCTTACCTTGTCAGCATCGATTTGCTCAGCACCTTCTTTGGCAGCGAATACAGCAGGGTTAATTTGGGCCCTGCAGGTACCAACAATACAGATGACCACGAAAGTAAGAAGGAACTTCATGATGGATATTGGCGATACGATTTGAATCTCTTTAAAGCCAACTCTATTTATACTGGATTGAAGAACCTTTATTTTGTATTAAAAAAATAGTGTTCGTTAGGTCTTATATGATCACAACTGTCTGTCAGTCTGGTTTTGCAACTTCCTCCTGGGCAGGTGGTTGTTCAGTCTCAAGCGGCTTAATTCATTCAAGTACCGCAATGTGCGCAATACTTCTTGGGGAATTTATTCTTCGCATTAAACCAGGTGGAATGAGACGAGGATCGGTACCATCTTATTCAGGCTAGGTGAGATAGGAAAATCCTCTATGCATATCGTCCATCATTATTATGTTAATCGGAAGATTTCAGTCTGATAGTCTACTGGGACGAAAATCTATATTTACTACTGTGTCGTCAGTCGTGTACTTCAGTTTGTAATACACTTTTGGTCTAATTTGGATCCAGTATGGAAACGAACCCTGGACGGATATCCAAATATTTAATGACTAGGACCACTCCTCTAGGAAGACACGTCCGTTACTGCGATAACTTTCGAAAGGGTTGACCTTGTATCCTGAAATTTGGTACACCTCTCTCGCCAAAATCAGGAATCGAATTCAGAGATGGGTTAGATCTGTCCAGCCGTCCCATGCGGTTCGACCCTCGGAAATTTTCCGCCAAGTGCGTCCCAAAACCACCAAAATTCACAGATTTGATCTTTGTATGAAATTAATGATGAATCCGAAGTATGTGTCAATTATATATGACCTAAGTGGGACCAGTGAGGGCTGACCGTAAGACATTTCTCATAAGATTGACGTAGAGTCACAAAATTTGGTATATATGTACTGCAAGGTAATACATTGGGGTTAAATTTGAACCATATGTAGTGGAATTTGTAAAATTAAAAGATTTTCCTGGAATAACAAAATTTTATACAAACGAACGGGACTTTCTTAGCTGATTTTTTTAATACACGTGTAGCCATAAAATCAATGTTTTCCTTAACAATCGAGCTACCTAGCAGCTCTCCTCATACGGTATTACAAAATTACCTGCCTGTCTTTTCTGACAGATGCGGTTATGAAATATAGTGCCAGTTTTTTAAGAGATTCCAGTTACCACCAGCCTAAGCTCTAAACGCCTCGGATCGGTCATAATGAAAACCGTTTTCTCGTATTTATATTGTGATGCTATGAAAGGTGTAGAAAAACTGACTATTCCAATACACTGTTCGTGGAGGTCGTTTGAAAACTGGTTCTCAACTATGATGGATTATCATTTTGCAAAACTGAGAGTTACATTTTTACATATCCAGATTGGGATCACTAGCTTACTTAGAAAAACACCTTGACGTCAAAAGATGTCCAGACTTTTTTTGAACAGCAACACAGATATAGGCATTATCAATGCTTCTCAAGTTTATCATCAATTACCATTTGTAATTTTATATTCAAGCAAGGATTTTCCATGTCAGAAAAAACTGGCTTAATTATTTAATTTGTAAAATTTTTCCAGCTCAAGCAATACGGCAATATCATATCGTAATTACATTGCTTAAGTTACTAAATGTACTGATTCCATGCTCGACGGGCTCGGCGGGCTCCACTCAATCTGAAAATATTCACATTACATACCAAACTACTTGTACTTCTAGAAAATTGGGAACTTAATAAACTAGTGATCAGACATTTTGACAGACTGTCCAACTCTACTTTTCAATCATTATTATTTGAAGGCCAAATTTTTATTAATGACAAACGGAACGCAACTGTTTGTAGTAATTATTTGTATTCAATTTTATTGTATCCTTTCAATCCGTTTTTAAGCTGGCAGATGCTCCTAACATTTACGTACTGAGCATCTAAAAATCATTTCTGCCATCTTCTAGGATGTACTGGAGAAGTGAAAGTTAAAAAAGGCTTTCATTACTCAGAAGTATTACAGAAAAAAATGTTTAAGCACAATATTCACTTCATAAAAAGTATTACCATGCTAGACGTTCTTAATGAATTTTCAAACATGTTTTCTCCTGCCTATCCATAATCTGTCGGTCGTAACCAGAAATGAACTCTACAGTAAAGCCCAAAATGACACAAAACCTTAAGATTTTCTGTATTAAAACATCAGTTGCATTTATTATTGGTCTGACTCAACCCATTGCATTAGGCATATTCCATCATATACCAACATAATAATTGTCTTCATTTCTAAGATAAGTACCATTCATCAAACCATCAAACGACGTTCACAATTGATTGACACAATTACAAATCCATTCCACACAATATCAACTTATCTGTTCAAGGTCTCAAACATCAAAAGTCAAGATTTCCATTACAAATTCCTGATTAAATGTCAGTCAGACATTTAATACCGTTACCTCTTAACATTCAATTCATGATAAAATACATATATTCTCACTTTTTCATCTCAAGTTCCTTACAAGTACAATAACATTTCAATCAGTCAACCCAATTCAGTTCACATTTATAATTGTCATCACTGTTCTGAGTTCGAAAACTTATCAAACGCTTTTTCCAAGCAGGTCGGAAATCACTATCGCAATCAACCCAATTATTTCCCTTTTAGTAAATTCAGCCGAGTTCCTTTGGATAGTCTAGGGAAATTATACTTTACAATTAGTACAAGGATTAAATAATTCCGATTCCAAAGCTACACTATCATCCCAGTTAACATATGAAATTAAAAACAAACTGCAAAATATAGAAACCTTTAAATCGGTATTATTTGTAGCTACTGTCGCATTGCATATACTGAGTAAAGGATCAACTTGCAAAATCAAAGGTTTAAAAATTCGCAACTTGTGCAGGAATACAAAAGCTAGTTTCTTTAAGATTGCTAAATGATACATCCTTGTAGTTCAAAGTAGGAGAATGTTATAATAAATGGGTAGAAATGATTAATCATAAATTAAATAAATACATCCATCTCCCATGATCAGCCCCCTAGAATAAATCTAAATTAAATAGCTCGATGTACAGTTCAAAGTTAATTTAAATGGATGGGATTACTGGGATCGGTTGGATTATCGTTAATAAACTTAATTATGCATCGGTACATTTTTAATTCGATCTCTTTAAATTCTCAATCGCTCACCTTCTCACAATATAATAACAACATTGTAGATAACAATAACAACTTACTATTTAAAAGCACTCTTAAATCATACGGTTTCTTTAAAAATTCAAGTACTATTTTACACGAGTAATACAGTAAACCTATTTAATCTCTTAGATGTAAGATGTAATAAATATTAGGATTGTACAATTTAATCGCATCACTCTGAAAAGGGTGTAACATTTTTAATTGCTAGAGATCTGTCACTGCAACAGTTACATACGGGGAAAGTTATTCTTAGTTTAATTACGTGGCTTATACATAGACTTAAGGTTCAAATGATCTGCACATCAAAAGTTGGAGTTGTCTTGCTATTAAACCTATGCAGTTGTGACGAGAGAATCTCGAGCCGAAATCCTACGAGGAAGAAAACCTGCCGTCGTCCTGCGGTTTTTCTTGTGCCAATATGGAGTATTGCTCATACATAAGGGGGTGGGGTTTGTACCAGGGAATAAGAACGTTGCACAAGTTGTACTACAAAATAAGTTCTAGGTTGCAAATATGAACATGTTCGCCGTGTAGGTACATTCGATCGATGCGGAATAGTTTTTCTTATTCGATAAATAATTATGGCTGCAGTTTGAATCTAGAGGAACGGATTATGTTGACCGTTGTGGGCAGTAAATACCTTAGCTTAAAAGGGCTATAGTTGTATCCTACGATTAAATGCTATTTTTCGCCTCCAATAACCTTAGATCAAATTAATTCTTCGTTTCAAATATTCTCATTCAGTCGAAAAAAGTTGAATGCTCGTTTCCCCCCATTTTACAGTAAGAGCCTTCAAAAAAATGTTCTTAACAATTCACCTTAATTAAACATCTTACGATACCACGACCTTCGGGAGTTGTAATTCTCTTGGCAGTTCCAATAGATTGGATAACACTTTTCACAGGTTACTGGCATCTACACATTAAATTGAAAGACCTCTTAATGGGACAGTGACATGTCCAAGTCAACAAGAAATAATCAAAATAGCTTTAGAAAGTCTTTAAAATATGAGATTTGATACACAAGGGCAATCAGAAATCTATCCAAAAGTTCTTTTGATCTTTCCAAAACCGTAATCTTATCATAACGAGGGATTTCAATCATAATTCAATTTCGTGCTTTGGGCTTAATGATTCTGGAATACTTTTCAGAACATTCTTTGCATCAACGATCTCACATCAACATGATTATTCCTTAATTCTTCTAAAACAAAGAGTAGTCCACTGTTTTGGCAAAATATAAAATAGTTACAACAAAATATGGTTTACGCATTACACAGCCTTGTATATTCAACAAATTGCATTATAAACGGTAGTGAGGCCTCAACGAGAGCCCGTTGAGACCCTTAAGTCTCCATCAATTGGAGTTCCACCGATCGAATTCAATGCCAGAGTCAGGTGAAGATCCCAGAGCCGGGGGGCTCAGAAACTGAGATTGGAGTTGCCTTTCAAAATCCAGAAGTTGTCCCATGAAGTGGAAGTTAGGACTGACTTTTTTCTTCTTTGCCCTAACTAGGTCGTAAGCCTCATTTACTGATAATCCCATCTTGTACATAAGATAAGCCATCGTAATAGTTACTGAACGGGAGATCCCGGCTAGGCAATGGACCAATACGCCTTCCTCTTTTGATCGTCCTTCATCTAGAATTCAATAAAAACTCATTATCAGTGTTGAACAGATCAAATCATATAACATCATAAACAGATCCCGGATATACTATGAAGTCAAATACATTTAAAGTTTATAATCCATCCACCATCAAGAACATACAATATTTAGCTCAAACTAATTATAAAGGACAAATACTCTGATGTCCATTGCATCCATGAACGTCAAACTTTGCCCTTGACATACAACTGCCATCCATTTTACCCATAACAGCATTAAATCTTATTTGAGACTTCACGGATTGAAGTAAATAAAGATATACACGTGCATAATTTCTCATCCCTCGGTACGAAGACATGATATTACTGATTCTTCGAGAAATAACTAATATACATAAAACAAGGCAGCAAACATCCCAGGTTTGTTCTTTAAACATATTCAAAGCAAATAACTTGTCTATCCAGCACATCCATAAGTGTTCTAAAAGTTTGAAATCCATCAACGGTAATCAGGGAAATCTCAATTTGAAAATTTCCTTATTTAAAATGGCTTAACTTCAAACAAACTTTACTGGGTAAAGTAGACCCCAGTGTCCAGTCGAAATTTACATCTCTTAACTTAATGTAAACAATTCGCATTTCTAAATATCAATTAAAAACCACATATTCCCATAAAATAATCAGTCAGCAATCTAAATAGATAACCTTAAATGTATGTATGGGTATTAAAATCGATTTTCACTTCCAATTTTAACTAACTTCCTAAGACTGTTGGACTGTTGTACAGCTGCTTCTGTTTGAAAAACTTCTCTATAACATTAAAATTTTCTTCAATCACCGGAGTCCGGAATAAATTGAAGAAATTTCCCGTGCAATAAAAATATAAGAGACATTTATTCCATGATATATCGGTGTACCTACCCTATACGATATCCAGACTCTGACAATTATAATGATAAGACAACTTGGGAATGGAATGGAACTTTCCCTCAAAGAGGAGAGTACCCACGTGGGAAATATAATTTTGCAAAACTACTCCTCCACACATGTGGAAAATAAGCTAGAGCTTCGAAGATCATTAAAGTAATTACAGGGCTATCTTCTTTGAATCAAACTACCACCCACACATTCCTACTAAACACTACAGCCTTCCTTCCTTCGAAATCCTTTTTCCCAACTAGTAGGGGAAATTAATGAACCCTTTCAAACCCAGTATTACAAATCAGTAAGTAAATATTACTACATCAGTTACTACTACAACATACGAAGGTAAAATGGTAGCTTGTAATGAATGGAACTTGGTACATTGTACACATTTTTTCAATTACAGGTCCCTCTGTCCGTTTAATAATAATATGAAGACTTCCTAAGCCTTCGGATCCACTCTTTTGCGTGGGCTTCAGCTTTACTTATAAATGCCTTAGACTACGAAACTCCTAGAGAGTATGAAAATACAATATATCACAAAGGTATACCAATGCAATGAAATCCCCGCAACGTACCCAAAAATTAACTACCTTGGGAGTTGACTAGAATTATTATTGGAATGAGATTTCAAGTCTACGGATAAACACTCATGACAGCCACCACCATCCACCCACACGCCCTCTTAGTCTCAATCCAATAAATTATTATAGCCCAGGCTTCGTCATTAAATCTCCATCTCTTGTACTTCATTTACTCAATCATCAATACAATCCGAAGGCCTCTCACGTCCACCTAGTACTAGTAATGACTAAAGTGACTCTCATGACATGAGAGTTGACATGACTTGAAGCTAAAACATACAAAGGAGGAACAATCAACATCATCATCTCATAGTAAAGAAGCCTCTATGAACTTTCCATAGATCCAATCCAGCCCAGCCGACACTCTAATCTCCATCAACTTTTTTTACATTTTTACAAAGGCCTCTGATGAAATCCCCAACTTTTAAAACTCATTCAACCCGTTCTGATGCAGAAATCAATAGAATAGGACCACAGAGACCTAAACTATTCCACCCGGGTCCGGGAATCAAAAACGCTGAGCTTTCACTTACAAAACTTTCCTTCCATTCATGAGGAAATCGTTTCCCATCTCTCACATTTCTCCAACTCCAACAACCTAAATTCTGTAGAAATTCAACCGATTTCGAGCCCAGACCGACCGAAGCAGTAGATCTTTATGTATATTAACCCAAGCTAGCTCTTTACCAAGTTTTCTATACACCTTCCACCCACGCCAACTCTCAACCCTTTCTTCAAATTCAACATTCCTTTCACAAAAGCCCTCCGTAAGGTCTGAAAAGCGGTCCGAAATCCTCCGAACACAACCCCCTCTATTCCCAGGTCGAGATTCATTCGAAGGTCTCTCTCCCCCTGCAGATGCAACAGACTACATCCAAATCCTCTTCATTCACCAATTCCTCCAATATAAATATCTATACACTTTCCTTATATAAATAGCATAACACCTCTCAAAAACTTCCTACGACTACACAAAATCCTAGAAAATGAAGTGCCTCGCTCAGCTACAAATACCTCTGTGCAACCTCTGCACCCTGCCAAGAGCATCGGTCCATTCCTCCCTGCACAAATTATGTTGGGGGCTTCGAGATCTAAGGACATGTCTCTATCTTCTTCGAAACTCTACCCAGAGTTGCATAGAAAGGGCCCAGTTATCAACGGAGGAAGGGGGTTTACCCCCTTCATTGATCTTAAAGCTTGGGAGAGTCAAAACAACCTTGGGTTTACGGTGAGGAGTCTATGGTCGTTCCCACAAAATATAGATACCCTTTCAGGATGCACCATCATCATCATCATCCCATCTGAGCATTTTGTGAGCCCCAACTTTATCATTCCCAGTGGCTTTGGTTAGATGGTTGGTTGCACAGCGTGGGCGGGTTATCGATTGTCCCAAGGTCTTGACTAGGTTGTGTCCTCGTATGAGCTGGTCCTGGCTTGACAGCACACAGTCCATGTAATCTATATCTCTGAGAGAAAGCCAGCTTTGCCTTTTAACGAGATGACAGTCACAAACTTTCTCCTTTAGTTAGTACACATGAATGAAACCTATACCGTCTTTTATATAGGTAACATATATCACGAACATAAAAGAAGTATATACTCCCATATCCAATCAACTTTCAATCCGTCTACCTCCATTTATTTCCTTTTCTATTCCCTGTGTGGAAATGCCTTTGCTCTCCCAATTTAGCCAGCCTAACTATGACATTTCCAGAACTGCAGACTACAGTAAGGTGTTGGAAATCGACTAATGGATATCAGTTGCACTCCATTTCTCTGATATAATCTATTACAGTATACCTCAACAGCAGTACCTATGGTTGTAGCCTTCAGCCGCTATAATTTCATATCTGGATAATAATCTTGACTAGCATACAAAGAGTAGTACTAGCCTTTTGTATCTTCGATCCATAGCTAAACCTCAAGTTTCCTTTAATTTGCAACATACTACTCCTGCCCGTGATGGATTCCTCTAGTTTTGCCAGACGACAGATTTCTAACCCCCAAGGTTGCAATGCAATGCTTACTAACACTTATCAGTCGAAGATATAAGATCTACTGAATAAACCGTAGATACCAATGCTTGAAAACAACATCTTAAGCCAAGCTTTCTCGAACCAATATGACACACAGCCAGTGCAACCACTCTCCCAGTTTTCACTTTACTTGCCCCAAGATAACTAGGAGTTCTGCCCACCCAATCATAATGCAGAGATGGAGAGAGATATCCTGACTCACGACTTGTTCCGACTTCTTAGATGGAAGTAGCATTTGTTCTTTTGTTCCTCATACCATTGAGGAAACTCCCTTGACTCCATCGAGGTCATCAATTTGAGTAAAAGCCAGGGTTTCCGGAACCCAAAGAGCCCAACTCTGATTACCCACATCCTTGAGACTGTGAGAAAGTAGCTTAAGGACGAAGGTGGGAAAAAAATAAAGAAAGGCTCTTCAGCCAGTTCCTCTATGCTCTACCCACTCATTCATGTCCACAAACCACCCACGCCTGAAAACTCCATTCATGAATGAATCCAAGCCAAGCCAATCTCCCATGGTCCTTGTCTAAATAACAGCACAGCATTTATCTCCGATACTGGATTTGAAAACATTGTGCAATATCCCTCTCTCATTTGTATGTAATCTTTAATCAAGTCTCATTCAAATATGTATGGATTCTATCCTCGCAAACAAAATCCAATACTCATTCCACGCTCTATATTATACATACTACTCAACCTCACTTATTGTGATTCCATCGCCAATTAAAATTCAGCCATACAGCCAGCAGTCCCCTTTAGTTGAACAAAATCATTGATTCAACTTTTGAGGGTCACCTTTCAAAAATATCTTCTTATTCATAAATCCCATCCCACGGCTAAGTTCAGGCTTACCATGAAGGCTCTTAAGCTCTTGAGCTCCACTGGCTGTAACTTGTAAGAACTGTGTACTGCAAAATCAATACTAAATTGATTTCTCTTCCTATCTAGAATGAAGTCATAGATGTGATAAGTCAAATCAAGAGCTGGGCTATTAGATTTTAAAGCCCGTATAATAATCCTAGCTGAACGTGTGGCCAATACTTTTGTTCCGAACGAGAGTGAGAAATTCCAAGGAAAATCCTCAATGGATGGATGGATGAATGAATGAAAAAAATGAATGAATGAAATATCAACATTTGTCTCCTTAGGGAAATACTTTCCATTCAACGTTGAAGAATGAGCCCTCGGGTAGGAGTAGATAGTGAATGGATTATAAAGTCATAATGGCCACAATTTCTTGTACGTGTCAGAATTACGAAGAGTTCCCCAAATTCCGTGACTCTACATAGATATCCATCAAGTATGATGAAATCATGACAATTGACAATTCACTTGCGTAAAGCTCAGGACATAATACACTCATCCAGACATGAATGCGTCCTGTAGTCAATGAATGATGAAAACTATATCCCGAATAATACTCGAGTCTTTAATAGCAAATATTAAAATTGTATTTCAAGGAATTACGAAATGTGTGTCGACCGTCAGCTTACTGCCAAGGCTGACTTAAAATCTTTGAACCATCAACAATTTCTTCCATTCAATGCAGAAACACTCTGTATGCTCACTCTGTCTGAATGGCATTCTAACACATTCCTAACCTTTTATCGATACCATCTAGACTTGTTCAAATCATGTCATGTCAAACAATTTCCAACAACTACTCCAACTTGCGTCACTGTCATCTTCAATCTCAATTCTCGAAACCAAAGAAAATCCGATTCCATCAGTTAATGATTTCTAGAGAAGATTCAATAAATATTCAAAGCGTGATTATCTCCCTAATAGTCTCCACCTCTTCTTTATCGTTCTTCTAATATAATACCAATCAACGCCTCTCAGAACCATTAAATCTCTCCAATACCGCAGAGGGTAGGCCCAACCCAGTGTTTTCTACTTACACACGTAACTTATTAACTAAGTCAACCATGAAACTTCGCAAAGCTCTCTCTTCCCACCTAGAACGAGAACTAGCCTGTCTACCCTATCTACCTCCATACAAACTTTATTTCATCCTTCTGGAATACTTACCCTGGGAAAGGAAAAACATGATCAATATTAAAGTTCCTAGAAACTTATTTCAGACCTGATTACCTACTCGGAAATTACTAGAACTATAAGCTCCAACTAAACCAAGTCAGGCATCTCTCTCCCCTTTCACTAAATGCTTTTAATTCTCAAAGCAACTCATAATAATAATAAACTGTCGACTGGTAGTTTTGGACAGGAATAGAAATATATGTCACATACCTAAAACAACTCAGATGTGAATTAAATTAAAGCTCTCGTTCATGTCGGATTGTTTCACTTTTCTAAAGCTATGTAGGAGAAATCCTATTTTTATCCTGAGGGATTTATTAACCCTATCAAAACTGTCTAAAGGTAGTTTGTAGCCATGAGGGATTAAACTTTATTTACAAAAACTTATTCCATCACCACCACCCCTACATATAAATGGTATGGATCATTTCCTGTCTGACAGCCCTTTTAGACACACAGCTCCCAAAAGGATTTAGAGTGTTTGAGCTATTTCAGGAATTATTGTATCGATCTCTGATCAAGTCTCCCTTCCCACATACTTTAACAATAATCCGTTCCTTCATATATTATACCGGAGGGAGCTGACTACACGGGCTTAATTCTATGCTCAAACAATTGCATACCTTGCCATTTCCACATCACCCACGCCACTCTACTTTCACGAGACTTAGCCACCCACGCTCAAATAAACTTGAAGCACTGATAATCACTTGTCTCTTCTCCATTATTTCTCTGTCAAATAATTGAAAAGTTTGACTCGACTATGAAATTCATCAGTCAACTTTGACTCATTTCAAAAGCTCATCCCAACTCATACTTTATCTTTTCAAATCCTACTAAATTCATCCTCAAATTAAAATCAACTACCAAACTGCTCTCTGTATTCATAAATCTTACATAATCACATTTTCGGAGCCAATTCTACTTCTGACTACTACTACTTGATACTTCATGTAACTATTTACCCAAACCTACGTGTAATGTAGTATTATATTCCAAGCCTGTTATACCAACGCTACTATTTTGTATTTATCCTTTACAGAACCTTTTAGAAAGTTCAGCCGTCCATCTAATTAAATTATAAATCCCAGGACTAGGAACTAGAAATCAAACTACGATTGGTGTCCAAAATCAGATCTAAAAATAAGAACCTTAGATTTGAACATGAATGTGTTTCTGCGAAGCTAGCAGAAAATCATTGGGACACATTCTAAAAGCTACAGAAATCCCAAAACTACATCTCAACCAGTGAGTTCGAAACGCACCGATAGTCAATAGCCTACTTTATACCCTTTCCGAAAAATACGAGTATAAAAGAAAAAGAAAGTTACCTCTCCAAGGTCTTCAAATTCAGGGTCTCTAGTCTATGTACAGAGAAGAGTCTCTTAGCTTGAGATATTTGAGCTATTTTTGCCCGCATTGTCTCGGTGACTAGGTAATATGTAATATGTCTATTGACATAATACCTAGTCCTATTCTGCTCCAGGAGATGAAAGAAACGTGGAATACCATCAAGGGAGAAGGTAAGGGAAGAAAGGATTAAATTACATTCAGGTCCCATATGAGAGATAGAGCACTAGAGAGAGGTTTCGATACAACCTGTAATCCCCAGGTTACAAATACCTTTCACAAAATAACCCACTTGTCCATGCGTAACGAGACTGTTATTGCTTTTCTTGTCAACATCTCATATTATAATATCTCGGCTGTGTAGGTTCTACATAGACGTATAATATGCATAACATGCTCAGAAAAACTACATTAATAAATCCACCCGGGTGAGAATATTGATACTCGAATCGCAATCATGACCATGTATGCTTGTGATGTTGGATGGCATTATTTTTGCAAAGGATTCCCTAGGGCTGTGCAAGGCAATCATACAATTGGGAACAATTGATACACACGGGATAAGTGAGACAAATTGGATATCAGTTTATTCCTGGAACTCGTGCGTCCAAAATAACAAATGTAAAAACATCCTCCACGTGGGCTCAGAATGAGGAAACAACGCCAAATTCGGAACTTGGTAAGTCAGACAATCTAAAAACAAATTCATCATAGATTATTCATAAGATGTTTTTATTCTCGGCCAAAAAAACAAAACTCTGCTAATAGATATGAAAACTCGAATTCTCTAGGATGTTTTTCGTCTCATATGTATTTAAAATCGATGAGAGTTACCCTTCAATCGTACCCCACTTTTATAAATTCCAGACATGGATCACCGAGCTCATCAATCATACACATCATAAACGAAAGAATAAACTAGGAAACTTTAGAATAATTTCAAGCCAATATTAAGCCTGAAAAATGATGACGGGACAAGGCTACGCTTTCTCCAAGCGCTTTTCTCAAACTCGAGTGTTCTTGTACTGGAACTTCAAAGAAATCTACCAAAAAACAACCGCGCTGACAATCGACTCGGATAGAGAATAAGAATAGAGCTTCTTGAAAAGCTCTGAGACTTTTCCATCTTCTTCCACAAGTTAATGGAAAGGGTTATGTAAACACTCTCACTTATCTTGTTCTTACAAAACTATACGTCTTTCCTGGCAATGGAATAACAATTCCACTAGCTCGAGAAACGTATTGTGTGCATTTAATTGCCCCTTAAAAATATCATTCGTCTACTTTCATCACATTATTCAGGCTGGAAACTATGGTTTTATTATAAGCCCCAGCTCATATCTCTTCTTGGTAAAAAATTACCGAGCTGTAATAACACACAGACACATCATCTAACCAACTTGACTATTATTCAATGAGTACATATTTAATTTATATTAGCAAAGTACTAAGAAGCTTTCCTACAAGATTTATGTACCTCCGCAAAATATATTATACTTTCCATGGCTGTGTAGGTGCATACACCAATATGTTATATTTTCTACTGCGTAGTTCTCCCTTCATTTTTCCAGCCAATTTGGCCATTTAAAATTCCCATGTATCTCCTTGCCATGCCCTTTCCACTTGTTTCATGTCAAATTTCAATATCTGTAAAGAAGACGAAAGGGCTTCAGTGGAATTTTAGTAAAGAACACTTGATTTCCTCCTCTGTCGTAAATGTCAAGGAAGATAACAAAGGCCTGTTTACATCTCTAGAACCCCATCCTAATAAAAACGTCGAGAGCAGACAAAGCAGTAAACAATGCATTTTTTTTAGCTTCGGCACAACAAAAATGGGGTTATGCAATCTTTTTAAATTAATTTTTTACCCCTTGTTAAATAGAATATTAAAATTCCTACTTTGTCCATTCTTACCGTTAACAGTGAAGACAGCAATGAGCTAATAAAAATATATTTGCTTAACAACTACCTACACACAAACTAAAACTAGGGCATATCTTCTCTGGCCTGAAACTCTGGGTCGATGGCAACTGGTAAATAATCAACAAGATTACCTTATATCTTCCACTACTCTATTGATTTGAATACAAAATAACCCCTGAGCTGATACTCTGGATGAAAGAAATGTCTCGACCAGCAAAATCCTCTACCCCTCCATTGATTTAATCTAAACCCGTTATAAATTACATAAGACTTACCCTGTAGCCTTTCCAAGAAAATCTAGCGGAAGTGGAACAACGTCAACTTCCGCTTAGACCTTCAAAACGACTACATCTCCCCACCATTTTCAATCGAGAAACACTGGCATAGTTTATGTTAGCATAACATCGAAGTAACTTATTCACCCAATCTATTTATCAACACATTCTTCATCGACTATCCAATAGGGAAATAAATTCAACATCTTCCTAAACTCTAATCCATCACATCTTCTTACACAAAGGACGTACAACAGCATTATTTGAAAAATGTTTTACATATCCATCTTATCCAGCCTTTGAACTTTGTCTGTGATACAAAGTGGAAACAGCGTGAGATCAGATTTGAAGAGAACCTAAAATCGAAATCCCTATCAACCACCAACCCCCATTGAACTACTTAAGATTAGTATACGAGGCGTAGAGATGCAAACCTATTCCACCTTATATCGATACTAAATGGATTATGTATCAAAGACATCAATCTACATCGTAGCCATGTATCAGAGGAGAGACACGTCTATATATAAGTTGAGATCAGTGTGACGGTAAAAAAAAGTTGGTCTATCTATCTAACTTGTATAAGTGCAATTTGATAGGACTGCTTTCACATCTCATCCGGCATGTTCGGAGAAAACGCTGAGGTCTTGTGACCGTGGGCGGTAGAGCAGAGTACCACGAACTGCGACAAACCTCAGATCTACCAGAAATAAAAACGTTAAGCCTTTACCCAACCCGATATGCTAACTTTCATCTTCCAATGATACCAATTTGTACATGCAGTATTTTATAACTCATGGCCAACTCCACACAGAATAAACCTCCAATATTTACTTGTTAATAATCATATTTCATTGATTCCAGATATCTCTGCTCGATTCTTGGAAATGAGAATAATTGTCACGTTTTTTAACCTTATGAGATTATTTTTATTATACCTTTTTCATACGTATGAACCAATTCTGAATCTGCTGCCGTAACACACAGTCAATTATGCAATGCACGTTTCCCTGCCGTCTTGCAACTGCTCACTGCTACTAATATTCATTTAAATGAGCCAATAATAAGCATACAAGTTGTGGGTTCTCAGAATACAAAATACGCATCTACACAGATAATAACCAGTTAATGTCTGGAAATGAATTATGTCTGATTTCTCACAATTTAATTCCAAAAAGTTCAAGAAAAAAAAATCTTCTTGTGAGACAAGACTCATCTACAAAGATTTTAAGAAAAATATTTGCGTCAGAAGTGAATTATCATTCCTGGTATTAATTGCTGACAAGAGAAATAGTATTTACATTCGGATTCTAGAATTTACGAGCAACTCTAACAGCCCAAAAGAACAATAAAAAAGGAAATTCAAAAGTTTATTTTATTTTTGTCCTTGACAGTCTCAGCCCACACATTTACTGCTAACACAATATTCTTTCACAACTTTACGTCTTGAATCTTCGCCTCTCCCTTTCTGTCAAGGAGTTGCAGAGAACTGCACCTCTATACTCCATCTATAGCTGATGCATTTATTGTATTTTTTATATACTGGAATTTGTAAAATGTCCTTAGTTTCCACTACACCTAAATCACTAAATGCCATATTTCAATCCCTACTACATCAAATTGTATTCGACGGATCTTAAGATCCAAGATTACATGGACCAGTGGATTCCGATACTGTCAAATTTACAAGACGATAGCAATTGTAGAGTGAGATTCATGACTATAAACAATATCTCTAAATCCAAGATTTCTTATAGTGTCTTGTGTTCTCAATCATATTTGTGTTTCTAAATTACACGTTTCAAGATCAATCTTTTAGGAAGATAGTCGAATCCGATCCTTGATTGATAAAATCCAAGTAAAAATCCTTTATTCACAATATATTCGTGTAGGCTGTAAGTGGTTGGAGAAAAAGTTTATAGATCAAGAAGCAGTAGAAGCACTGTGTGGGACCCCATTATATTAGAATTACTTGGGATTGGTTCCTTTTCTTTCTTTTGAAACAACTAACTGTATAGTGTATAGCAGCATGCATTTACCATAGAAGCCTCTCAGAGTAAAAATTGGAAAGCAGATATACTATACACTCATACATCCAGACATTGTGGAGACATGCCGGTGTGGGCGTTTATTTTTCGAAGGGTGAAACTCCTTTTATGGGCATAAGAAAGTGAAGTGAAAGTATAGGAGGCAACTAGCGTCTCCCGTTATAAAAGTCTACGATGGTGGTGGATAGTTTAAGACATATTTAATACCCTCGGATGTCTATAAATTAAACCCGACTCTTGAAAGCAATTAGACAGGCTCATCAACTCACACACCGGGCTAACCGATATCGATAAGCATATGGATCTTGAATAGTAAACTACATCATAGACTATCAAGCTCAACCTTGGAACTTTCTTGCATCAGTCAGATATAACTCCATAGTTCAAACTTTCTTTCAACTTGTTACATTCCTGTAACGAAAGTCGATACCAATAAAACTTCCATGGATTAAGTGTAATAACCCTTATCGAGACGGAAATGCGGGCAAAGTTTTTAAAGGCTTCATCCATAAAGTCTCCCAGTCATAATATGTGGGCTGACTGTACTTACCGATAAATTGAATGGCTGGAACAAAGTGACTCAGCATAGACTGGGTCCAGTGGTCCGAAATTGGGATTTGGAGGTACCGCATCGAGTCTTCAAAAACATTCGGAAGGTCGGGAGTAACATTGAGTATGTGCTTGATTCTGTGCCTTTCCAATACGGGGAAATCGGAACTTATGGAAGAATTTCCGAGGTACAAATTAGGGAGGATTTCTACTGGAAATGCCTGAAATTTAAAAGGAAATGAAATTAGTTCAATATTTAATTACTTTGGATACCTTGTAATTTAAGCAAGCAGAGCAGAGTATAATATGAGAATTATGGCAATTACATTGGGTGGACTTATCCTCGAAATGAAGAGGTTATTAATTACAATTACACTGAGTTTGAATGACGAGGATGAAATGAAATTAGTACCCGGTTCAAGCACACAATTTCTAGAAAGGAATTGGCTAAAAAACACGAAATCCAGTAAACTTGGCAGGATGTGAGTTTGTGGGTGCGGTTTGGCACGGAACGTACGAAATACACCTAGATTAGATAATTAGGATGAGGTAACTTAAAATCTAAAATTCATTCTGAATTGCTAACTACATCCTGTCCTTGCCTTTTGCTTTGGACTAATTTGATTTCATGTATCCCTGAAACTACTACTAAATTATTTATGTCCAACCACCTTTTAACTTCATAGCAATCAAATAACCTTACAAACGATTTTGGCTGAATAAAAAGTCTATGAATCCATAAATATTCTCAAATATGAGTCAGAATATCTGATTTTAAATAGTTGGGAAGTTATTGCTGTTGAGATATCATTTGAAGGTGCCCTTGTTATTTTATTTATTAAACGTTAATTAACCCTAAATTCCATTTAAGACGGAATCCAAATTCACGTTCAAAACAGTGTTATTTCAACTAGGCTGCGATTCGTGCTTCTTGGTTTTTGATCTCGAAACGCGATGAAAGTAAAAAATGATCAATCCCTAATTGATCGATTTGGCTTACATAATGATAACAGTAGCTTTAAAGTTTAAACTTTATTACTATCCAGCTTTAGGGTATTAATAATCATATTTCTCCTTAAACTATATAAGCTCTGTGTTTGGGTACGCAAAACATTAGAAAATTTAAAAACCCCTACGAGCAATTCATTCAACATAAAAAATCGCAAATATGTACGAAGAGGCGGAAGTCAAAAACTGCTCCATATTTAAGTATCTAAGCATTTCATTTGTTCAAACTGGGTTCTTCATACCTTAACTGCCTCATATTAAATTACAACTTCAGTAGCAATTTACTGTACGCCTACAATACAAAATCCGGATCATATTGGTTTATGATATTGTCGGCAGATGTTAATTCCCTTTTCCAACAGAGGAAAAATTTCTATCGCATGCCCTGCCGATAACAGTATGGTGCACCACATTTACCGAATACCAAAATTCTTATCTGAATATAACTTAAATATAATTCAATTAATAAAATTTTATATACATATGAATCATTCAACGCAGGGCATCATCAGGGACCAAGAGAATTTAAAACTATAATGCTCCAACTTCCAACGAGTAAAAGCTTATTAGTTAAACAATATAATCCTAAAAAGCTATAAACCCAGTGCTGTTACTATATGCAGTTGTCATTTAATCCCAAATCCAACAAAACACATTCAAAACTATTCTCTTCAGTATAAACTACTACTATACATAACACCATATGATTTTCGATCCACCAACACAACACTAAATTCATAGACAACAATCCATCCTCATTCACATAAACAAATATAAATATTTAACAACTCATCAAGACAACTAATACAACAAAATAACAGAACAGAGGATGAGGTTAGGTTAGGACTATTCGAATCGACGAATCTCAAATATTCTAAATTCTAATAAATTCCAGTCATTCCAACTAAATCTGTGGTCAAAATGGTCAAATCTCTCTCCTGTCATTCCTAACCTACCTAATTTACAATATTTTGCTCAAGGATTAGCTATCAATCCTATCTCTTCATAAACTGATACGAGCAGCAACGCTTCATTCATAAATCTTTTCACAATCATATTTTTTTCCTTTCAGCTTCTCTAGCCCCAGAGCCCAATGTAAACAAACTAATCTAGCCTAATAATACACTACATCCTGCATAGTTTGCGTTAGCTCACCATGCAGGTAAAACAAATTCAATATCACAAGCTAAAATTGGGCAATTTCAAACTCCAATGATTTCTACCTAATTAAATAATAAGACGGAGATAATGAGACTGGCACACGTAGGAAAAACATCCTGCTTTTAGTCTTCATCAAGCTTTCGTCCCTTTTTCGCATTCACACAGATTATTTACCCTCTAGATAGGTAGCTAGTTAACCCTTCCTCCAGGAAAAAATAAACGGCTCATCATCCTTGTAATTTGATTTACTAATTCGCCAAAGGAGGGTGATGAATTGTGAATGGATGGCTGAGTAGGAACGAAAGAAAGCTAATCTCTACTGGATCCAGCTAGATTATTGTTTACATTTATGATGAAACGCTAACGAAATGTTAGAGATGATGGAGAGAGATCAACTTCAATTTCCTTTGCTGTGAGTTCAAACTGCAATTTTACGTCTCTCTTGATGAAATCCTATCTCATCTCCTCATCCACTAAAGTCTCAACTATGCACTGCAAGACATATGTTTAACGAGAGATCATAACTAACTGAACTTGTCCAAAGGCTTGTTTACTTTGCAGCGTAAACAGGATGGATGAATTGGAAATGACGAATGTATTTTGCACAAACTCATTCATTCATATTTTATAGTCGTAGTCAGTCATGCACAAAGTCGTAAACATTCTGTGAGAGCATACCCAGGCTCAACTGAAGCTGGAGTCAATTATTCCCAATATACTTGAATCTCCATGCCTTTTATATTCCAAAGGACCTCTTAGGCCACTGATTTAAATACATACTTAATCAACTGCAATAATTCTCTATTCATTATTGTCCTGCTGAAGTGTGCAGAGAATAATTGCTGAATTGGAGGACCACTCGCTTCTTCCCCAGTCTTTGCTTGCGTCACAAGCATTTTAATGGACTGAAATGTGCAACTAAAGCCTTTGTAACTAAATTAGCCTTAATTGTAACTTTGACAGCTTATTGTTATCCTATCAAGTACTCCTCATATCTAACAGATTTTGTTTCGAAAATAATCCCGAAATCAAACATAAGAGTCAACGCCGAAGTTAGAGTGATAAGTGATGGGAATGAAAATGTAATTTAAGGTCTTAATTCATACGAAAGTCAAAATCTGGTAACTGCAACGGTAAAGATAAAATCATTCTTGATCAAAGCTGCAATTTCTTGAGTACCCTAAACTTGTAAAAACTTTGATCCACATGCATAGATAGATTATTATCAAAGCTATTCAAACTTCACCAAAGGTTACTCACTCCGACTCTCTCGTGATCCAAACACCAATTTCATTTCATGTCTGATTCGATATTCGATTGCAAAGCAAATAACAAGCCACATGCGATGATAAAAATTGGGCCGGGAAGATAAACTATTAATTCTGTATGTATACAGTATTCAGAGTAAGTAAACAATCAGCTCATGGATTCTTCTTCCAGTTAAGCTCTGATACAATTAAGGAGCATTTTTCTGTGAACCTGGCGCATGGAATTAATCAATTAAAAATTCATCAAATTAATCATTTCTGTCCTACATATTTTGGATGAGGAGCAATTATACATGTCCACAGCCTTGCCTACAGAAATGCAACATCCGGCTTAAAGCAAACCAAAAACCAATCGGCTTAACACCGTTTCACGTTCCGTAGTTCGAACAGTTTGAACTTAATTGACCAATTACCTTGCTATTTGACGTAGGTAAATTGCAATGGAGGTAATTGCTAGAAAGCTAATTAAATTTTAAATTCAAACATAAAACGGTAATTGCAAACTTACATCATCCGCATCCAGCCCAATGCATGAGTCACATGCGTCCGGGTCGTCCTGTATCTTGAGAGACGCAAGACTTCCTAGACCTAGAAGTGGGACTTCACCAGGCCTTGAAAGGTCGGGGGATGGCTCGGCAGATGAAAGGTTACTGGCTGAGGACGCGGGGCTCCTCTTGGTCTCTTGGGATTCGATCCATGTTGGAAATAATTCTCTGAATAACGGGAGTCCTCCTTTAAAATCAAATAGAAACAATATTGATTACAAATTTATAATAGACTATTTTATAATTCAACTCTAGGACCAATCTTCAGCCAAGGAGACAACGCTTTTGAAGGTGTTGCTAGTAATGTGTTGAAAATTAGGTAGTAACAATAGGTATACTTAAGGGTATGGCAGAATGTATGATAGTTCAATCATGCAAGAGGATACACCTAAGGCCAAGGTCTTGTTTGAATATTTACAATAAAATTTAAAATATGAGTTTGAACTTTAAAGATACTAGATGTGGAGTCGTTTGAAATCTTACCTGACAACGTTGCCACACGGCACCCATTCTGAGCCAACTTTCTAGCAATAAGACTAACGAGATCAGAAAGTTCAGGTGGGGATGAACTGGGCATCGGACAAGTCGAGGAGGACGATCCATTCCCACCTGTCGACACACAATTTATTACTGATGATGCTCCCATCATTGGGACAATGGACTTGACCGGCTCAGAAATACAATTCCCTGCCCCCCAATTCGGATTGAAACAGTCATAGACAACAAAGGTCATCCTGGAATTGGCAATTTTGGCCTTGAGCTCTTTGGACTTTTCAAATATGTCAATCTTCCCTGCTGCAATCCTCCGGATCATTATGGCTGGAAAGGTGACATTTATTGACCCTTTAATGTGACACTCTTGGAACTCGGTGGGGTTTTGACAGTCCAGGATAACCACTTCAGACAAGGGTAACGAAGGGCTCCCTTTAATATTCCCAAAAGCTGCACATCCGGGTTCCTCTTCGGCCTCTTCTATAGACATTGCTTTGGTCAACGAGCCCCTGCGACTGTCAATAGGCTCGTCGTCACTGGACAGGTCGAGGTCATGGCCCAAGGGGGGCTTATTGCCAGTTCCACATCCACCAGGCCCTCCGGAGGATTGTCTTCGAAGAATTTCATTCACCAATTGCTCAGCGGTCACTACGTCCGGTTGGATGTCCTGCATTTTACTTATCCACAAATGTATTTCTTACTTTGACTTGTAATTTATTTCGAAATTTATTTCTCTACAGCGAGATGTTCAAACCCGTAGTGAGGTTTTTTTCTTTAGTTTCAAGACGAAATTGGTTGTGGGTACTTGTTTTTAATCTCGCTACACAAGAACAAGAAAGTGATGATTCTTTGAGAGTAAAAAGAATTTTTTTTTAGTAGAATGTATATTTAGAGATTGAGAGTGTGGAGAAAAGTGGCTGAATTCCCATGGTTTGATAAGAGTGGATTTTATTTAGATTTATATTTAAATAAGTAAAAGTGTTTTTATAGTTTGAAGCACACAAGTCCTTGCCTGTGGACCTCCAGTCAGAAATGAGAATAATATTGAATGTGGGAGACGAAGAAACCTTCGGTTTTGTTGTAAAATTGCATGAATGAAGTATGAAGCAAAAGCCTGTTTTACATGGGGACAAGATGGACAGCCCCTTTTCCACCCATGGCCTTCCCGAGCTCCGCTACTAAAGTCACATTTCCTTCTCCGATTCCCATTTCATGTTGCCATCTTCTTCTCTATAGCTTCTTTCACAACTTAAATCCAAGTTGGCCTCTTCAATGAGCTGGTTTTATCACGGCGTATGTCGTAGGCTTCAGATAAGTTGGGAACGTCTTTATTATATCAACATTCCTGGCTTACGAATCAAAATATAAATCAGGTTGCATAAAAGGGGTGAAGGGGATTGGAAGCAATAAAAATGCAAGATGGAAAGCGTTTGCGGATTGAGAAATAATTTTACAATCTAAAAAAACACCTTAGAAATATCAAAAATGATTTAAAAGAGCTTTTACGGTTTAGGAAAGCACTTAGAAATAAGATTAAAAGTAAAACAATTGAAATTATATTTATATTATTTTAAAGGAGATTCACAGTTAAAGTTCACGAGTTCATGAGTTGAAAGGTTTTTGGAATTACGTTCAAGATTTTTTGAACATTTCCGATCAGACTTAAAAATAATAGAAATCGTCAGTTATATTTATTTATTAGTATTATGTTTTTTACTAGCAAGAAAATATCAAAACATGAAATATGATTAAGGAGGGGATAAATATCAAAGAAGCATGTTTTTGTACAATTTATTAAGGTTTGTCAGTTAATATTGATAATTATGGCTAGTTCGTAGGGGAAGAATTGAAATTGATTCTCTTCAATTTTATTATTATTGTCAAAATCACAAAAACCGGTAAGGCAGTTCATGCTTTATAATAATCTTAACCTTAGTCATAAATATTTTTCTATTTATCTTTGAAAAATTGTAAAAAGTAATCAACATTTTATAAAAGCATTACTTAAAATTATCCTAGTTTAGAGTAGTAGTGTGGAAAAAAATTGTTATACTAAATCCTTATAGTCATCTTCGACATCCAGAACACATCTTCCTGCCGTGTTTCTAATGAAGCCATTTCCACACGGACTATCCGGTATTCCCTGCATCTGTAAAGATTCAAACTTTGTCAGCCTTTTCACCAGATAATACTGATACAAAAAACACAAAAAACCACAAAGATTTGAAACACAAATAATAATAATTACCGGCTGGGCCCATCTTAGAAACCGACTCCCAGGGTTATATTCGCCATTCACTGGGTAGGATGTACCATCACCATCCTCCTCACTACTATTTGATAAGTAAAGGGATCTGGAGGAGCCGAGGTCGGCATTAAGTGCAACTAGGATGATTACGATTATCGCAAGAGAACTAGTTTTGAGCATGATTTCTATTTTAAATATTTGAGAACTTAATCGATTTTATTGATACGAACTTTACACCGATGGCAAGATCGACCAAAGTTGTTGAAGTCTGTCTGAGGTTTGCGAAACTCGAGGCTTAGATATTTATTTATTTACGACATCACAACCCGCCCTACTTTTATTGCGTTCAAGACCTTGTTATTTCCAGATCCAGTGGTCAGAGAAATTTAATTAAAACCCTAACCACATCCAGGAAGTCCTTATCAGTATAATGACCCAAGTCCTTCATATTCTGAATTGAAACCACAGAATCAAGTGGAATTTATTTATCTAGCTCCTGGAATGCATTTTTTACAAAGATATATAAGCAATTATTAAGTTTTCTTAATTAGCTCCGAATAATTTGTATGAAAAGGACATTTCAGTAAGTATGAATAGTTAACGATTTGGTTTTAATTAGACGTCATCCAAATTCCCCTAATTAATGTAACGACGATCCAAAGTTCCTTCATGAGAAACTGTGGATGTTGATGACATCTTTCTACCCATAGTTCCACATGGAGTAGCTGGGGTAGTTTCATTAGTATCCAAGTCTGTTTCTGGTATTTTTAGCAATCTCTTCATCGGTGCGAAGGCCACTGGGAAAATACATTAAATTGAAACTTAACTGTAGCTGGATTCGTTAAAAAAAATGTCACTCAAGACTTACACTTAAATCTTGGATATTTTTCTTCCAATTGCTTAAGAGTTCGTCGGTTCCAACAAAAAATCAAGAAAACAGCTATGGCTTGAAAGAACATGACGAAGTCAAGGGCAATTAAATACCAAGGAGCTTGAACACCGTTGTACATCCAGCAGAAAACTAATTCGAAACTCCAGATTACCCCCATCACGATAAAGAGCTTTACGAATAACTTGAACCTTTTTAGTATTACATTGATTAGCTTAAATAAAGAGTTTAAATTTATTTATATGCATATATATTTTTTACAGCTCTTACGAGTATTTGTCAGATTTACTTCTTTTGGTGGTCAACGGCCCATTTCCCTTTTTGAAGTCATAAAAGATTTTAAATGTTGAAGCCATCATGGCCAAGTTGATAGGAATCACGACAGCCAAGATAGAACAATTGTAATGCCACCGAGCCCAACTGGCAACGAAGCAGGTCGATACTCCATAGTCTGGAACAATAACTTCGGATTCAATTTCCCTACGGTTGACGGTAAAGGTCAAAGAGTTAAGTTTAATTAAAACCAAAGTTTGAAAATACTTTTATAAATCCAATTTCCTATACCTGAAATGAAAGTCTAGAAAAATAAAGATTCCCATCATGACAAATGGAATACCCCACCCGATGAGAGAATAGAGCCTAAAGCGTCTCATCTTCTTAGACATCTTTGAAACTGGTCTCATAGACCTGGATTTTTAAATTAAAATATTCCGTCAGAACATTTTCTCCCTGGACTAATCTACGATATTATAGTCCTTTGATTGACAATGAGATCCCTTCTCCATGCTAATTTTAAATGGAGGGCATACCTGAACGTGAGCCAAAGGTCAAAATTGACAACAGAGAGCCAAGAAAAAGTTGTCAAAAAGAAGTAATGGGCCATAACAGCTGAGAAATAATTTAATCGTTAGATAAAATAACTGTAAACCTCATAGTCTAATTTTTCAAACATTGAAATGCCCATCTTACCAATGATAATACATCTTGGGCTACGGTAGTCATTTTCAGAATGTCTCCTCTGCGACATGAAATACGCCGTCCCATGGAATATGTACATGAAGAACAAGCTTATCGACTGTGACAAGATTGTTAGTCCATGAATATTCTGTCTATCAAAGAGGGCAAAGTGAACTGCTGCAGTAAGGAATAAAAACGCTGAGGACACGAAGAGAACGTAAGCGTACAGATCAGCTACCCATGCTTGCTTTAAGGAAAAAATAAACTGTCCTTCACAAAGTTTGCTACAAATATAATGCATAAGTAAGAAGGGATTTATAATATGAAATTACAGCAACTACAGACGCAGGTTCCGATTCCTCTGGACAGAGAAGCAAGACTTGGTGTTTCTCATCCCCAGTATATGTTCCATTGCTCCCTTTAACCCGATTAATAAATCCATCAATACAGTATTCTCCTTTTGGGATGTTTTTCCACTGTCGGGTGCGTTCGAGAAAGACAACTTGACCGTCCTTGAGCACTCTTATCCTGTTTCTTAAAATCAGTTTACTTACTGTGGTACTAACTCAAGGTATTTGATTAATAAAGTTACAAGACTTGCATAAGCTTACAGGTAACCAATATCCGGAGTTTTATTCGCGACTGGTCGTTCTACGTTTGAAAACGCCCATGGAAAGCCTTGTTTATCCCAAACGGTACAGTTCAGAAAAGGTCGGGAGTAGTGGATGTTTAAGGAGTTTTGCTCCGTTTCGGACATTCTAACATAAACAGTTCAGAATATTAATTTATAAATCATACCTGTGTTTCTTCTGAAATTACAGAACTTATTAATATCGGATATACTACTACTAATACCCTGGCATTGAAGAACTTTGTAACAATTTGAAAGAGTTGATTGATACCTACTTGGAATGAGGAGAATTGTAAAGGAAGGGATGCCATGCTTTTTCTTCAGGGACTTTTTCACAGGTCCATTTCCAGTATACAAGAGTTTCTCCAATTCCGCAACATTTAGGGATGCATAAAGAGTTGTCATTTTTAGAGCAATTTATTGAGCAGATATTGAGCTCCAACTCTGTGTCTGAAATCCTGAACGATTTTTCCAATGGATTTTTAAAATTCAGCACAAATGACAGATAGTAAAGTTTAAATTGGAAAAATTCTGAACCTTGAAACACAAAACTCATCAGGGTTATAAAATAAATGTTGGTACTCGAGGCGACCATCGGGAGTAAATTGTGTTCCCATCTTCCCACGGAGATTGATTGCTCGAGTAATTGATTTTGAAGGTTCCAGCGGTGCTGGAATTTTTGAAATTTTTTCTTCAAAGACCAGGATGCTTCGAGTTGGAAACTTGCATGGGAGTTCTTCCGGAGTCGACAGGCTAAAATGATATCAGAATTACTTCAACCTCAAAAAGTTGTTAAAGCATGTAAGACATAGAATATTCAGCGTTTACCTGAAATTACAGTGATCCCCAGAAGTCATACGATGTCCCGGGATTTGAACAACCTCTAACGACTGGTTTCGAGTGTCTACTATCCCAACACATTGTCTTATTGTATTTGAGAAACAATCTACAGGACTACCTAGCAAAACTACTAGCATTATTAGGATCAACATCTTATTAGATGTCGACTTTATGATATACTCGAAACCCTTGGGGGAAATGAATGCTCCAGAAAATACAGTATCTGTCATTATAGTTTTTTCAAACGAATATTTTGGGAAGGTGTTAGTGATGGAAAATCAGATCAACCTTTAGAGGAATTAAATCAAAGAGTTGAGTAGTTTGCATTTATAATGGCTTGGCTTAGAACTAAATACGATAATTTATTGCTAAATTAAGCAAACTTAATGAGCTAATTCTCAGTAGTTGAGTATAAGGAATCAAGACAAAACTGAATAGGTTTCTTGATTATCTAAAATTGATAAATAGCTATGGGTATTTTCCCTACATAAACATGCGGGAGAGGTATCTGTGCATGCAACTATTCCTGGACGGAAGTTTCGAAAACCGGATGAAATGGGTTAAGAAATAGTGTTTTTCGCATTTGTTTATTTTGCGGTGGATTTCCGCATCCTGTGAGGACAGTTTTAATTTGAATTTATCAAACAAATCAAGTCATGAGTTAATGCGATAGGTATTGTACTTTAATTAACCACAGTAAAAACACTGCAATATCATGAACCATAATCAATTATTTACGTAAACGGTTAGTTAGATAATTTTAAAAACTCATTTATATAAGTTACAAAGTCGTTACAATCGAGTTCGGCGATGGGACATCGGATATTCTTCTGAGGAATTTCAATGGGATCGTATCGGCTATTTTCCTATTTGTTGACTCTGTAACAATTAAAATATAGTTACATCGTTTAACATCGTAAATATTAATCAGTAATGCTGTGACTAAATACGTAGCACACCAATTACTGCATTGAATATAATCCTGAGCTTCAATAGTGTCCGGGAATTGCACACTAGGATGACAAACGTCCATACTGATTGCAACTGCACAATTATGTCCGTCACCACATAATACCAAGGATTGGTTTGTCCTGCATGCAGCCAGGATATGATTTCCAAAAACCATAAGCTGCCAGTTAGTATCAACAGTTTGATGAATAGCTTAAACCTGAAAAATCAATGAGATATGCAGAATTAAAGTTTCAAATTAAAATTAAACAATAAAGAAAATAAGTAGATGTTCTTACGAAATATATTCTGTACTTTTGGCTGACTCCCCGACTTCGAACGCTTGACTATTTCTTCGGGAAGAATGCAACAAAGACTTCAAGCTGATGAATACAAATATTAAATTGAATAACAGGATTCCAGTTATTATGTAGTACATGTAGGGCCCCTGGGCTTCCAAAGGGATAAAAAAGTTGTACACTCCATATTCTGGAACTCTGACCTCCGTAATTGGGTCACTGAAATTTCCATGAGATCCATGCATAAATTGTATTATAAATATACAGACAGATGATTTATATGTGGGTGATTTTAACAAAAGAATTATATATAATCTATTAAAAAAATATCTTTACGCATAAACATGGTCCAGTACAATAAACACCACAATTGTCAAAGCTGGTAAGCCCCAACCGACCAAACAGTAGAGAAAGAATACCCAGCATTTTCGTCCTCGAGTTGATATTAATGTTCTGGACCTTCAATAGAAATTTTGATTGTTTTGTGAATCGGGATGTATTGGGGAATCAATAAAATATGTACTACCCCTTACCTTATTGTCCTCATCAAATCAAAACTCATGAGAACGATCCAAACGTAAGCAGACAAGACAAAGAAATGCGTTGTGATGGCTTTAACGTTCCCACAAAAAAAACCACCTTATTACCGATTTGTCTGCCATCAATTTATCTGCATAGCGCACAATCTTACCCAATCCCCAAGATTTCCAGGTTTCAAGCTCAATTTCCAGCATAGGGTTCGTCACAGATAAGTAATTTATCAAATGACACGTCCCTACAAGTGACTTTAGTGCCAATAGAGATCCAAGATATCCCAGCATTGTCCAAACATTGGAGTTAGATTTCGACAACAGGATTAAGTACACCAAAGTGGTAAGAAGATAGAAAAACGCCGAGATGTAGCACAAGACACAGTAAAGAAGGCTCTCCATGCCCTACATCCAAAATGTAAATGTAAATGATTGCAACGAAGTAATTTGACAAAATTATTTAGAACTGCACCTCGGTATCCAAATCAATATTTTCAAAAGCCGACCCCCTTTCACAAATTAGTAAAATCTGATCTTGTTCATCTCCAGAGTAATTCGTACTATTATTGTTTATATGCTGCATTCCATCGACACAAAAACTTAAGCTGGAGTCCACAACCTCCCATGTCCTATAGCCATTTAAAAATTTGATTCTGCCATCGCTAAGAAAGCGCCAACTATTAATCAGATATCAATTGGAATTACTTTGATAAAGACGTGTCGATTTTTAACATCGAATTTAACAAAAAATAGATTAAGTTAGTCTGCATCATACTTACTAAGCCTTCTTCCAGTGTGGATACAGTTTTGAAATATTTCTCCCAGGGAGCTTTTTCAACCCTGTACAGTTGGACATATATTTTTTATAATAATATTCCTCCATCCGAAATTCTGTTACATTGAATTGGGATATTTCATAAGGGTTTTCGTATATGACAGGTTGCCACTGAAAAGTTTTTGATGCACGGCAGACAGGTTTCAATAAACTGTCGAATTCAAACACTTCGTTCACCCCACAGCATTTGGGAATGCAGGATTTCTCTGAGCTTTTGCAAGGATCATGGGCACAAAATTGTATGTCCGCATGGGTTGTATTGAAGCTGTTTGGAGGATTTTTTCATTAGATTAATTAGAAAACAATGTTGATATGATATCCACAAAATAGTTGCTGCTAACTCAATTAGATTTACAACAGCAATAACTTACCCTAGAATGCAATACTTCTCAGAATGATAATAATCCCCAGAAATCCTGAACATTCCATCTTCGTCATTAAGCAGTCCATGCCCATCTTCAGAAGATGAACCCCCTCCGGTTTTATTGTCAATAATAGAAACAGATTTAATCACAATGGAACCCTCACCCTCACCACAATCAGTCAAGTAATTATTGACCCTGGAATTATCCGAAATCCAATAAAATTCAAACTCTTATACAATGTTTCGTAGTTCTGGTTCGGACGTTCTTACTCGTAATTATGTTATAAATATTACTTACGGTAATACACCTTCTTGTTTAGCAAAAACTTCTTTAGATTCCATGTTATAAATCACCCCAGACACGGGACAGGCATGGGATAAGAGCCATTTGGACTGATTCAGCCCATATGGATTTGAATCTCCATCACCGATCACAAGGACGACAATTAAAGTTAAAATGAATCTCATTTTGTAATTTTAAATGGAGAATTCGCACATCCCATCTTGTTGAATAAACTCTTTTAAAACAAAAAGTTTTTGCATTGTTATATTCACATTATATGTTTATTTAATTTTTATCTCAATGTATTTTCAGACTAGTTAGCTCATCTGTCTTATCGAGCTTTCTATGTGAAGAGTACGATGGACATCTACCTTGACAAAAACTTTTTTTAGTATTTTTTAGTAAACAAGTATTTTTTATGCAAAATAGTATATTTTTTAGAATTCGTGGCACGTCTTAATTAAAGACGATTACGTTGTTGGGCATGCTATGTTGAGCATATAGTATCTGATCCTATGGGCATCCTACATATATATGTCAGGTCTAGGCATTAAAACAAAACATGTTGGGGTTGTAATATAATATTTCTGATTTCTAACCCAACTTGAGCACTTCACTTAACGAGTACAATGTGGTGTATGCTTTTAAAATGAAAATTTAAATATTAAATGGAAATAATGAAAACTTCCATTATTAAGTATCGACAGATACTTTATGCGAATGCTCTTGCGTCCGTCCGTCCGTCCGTCCGTCCGTCTGTCTGTCCGTCCCTCCGCACGATTACGCTCGAACGGGTCAACCAATCTTCATGAAACTTGGCACACATGTTCTACGA